>BRDA01085259.1:0-14737 GCA_036984385.1 Crenuchus spilurus
ATTAGATGTTGGCACCTCCACATCATTGCATTCAGTTTTTATTCACAATTTGTTTAGTGTCCCAACTTTTTTGGAATCCGGTTTGTAATATAAAAATAATATAAATGAAATAACAATATAGTGTACATTGCAACCATAATAACTGCAGAACTCCTCACTCCATGGCTGTTCTGGATTTGGTGTAGTTTTTCAGCTGTATCCTTTTCCTGAGGAAATCAGATCAGCCAGGGAGACCATTTACTCAATTTCACTGTCTGGCTCATGCAAGGTCTCTTTCTAAGCTGCTTTCTCCTAAACCCATCGTCTCATTAGCAAATCTTCGATTTAACAATTCTCCTGCAGCCCTCTGAGCCCATCAGGCTGACAAAACATGAGTTCACCAACCTGCTTTTTGATTAAAAGCAGGGCAACGTCACTCTGGAGTACATTTCCCATCCCTGACCTGCGTGCTTTCAAGTTGTGAGAAAACCCGCTGTACTTTTTACATACCTCACTATATAATATTCCATGTAAATTTAAGCATCTGAAGCTCTGTAGCTTTAAGCGCTGCAGAGCAGAGGGTTACGGGGTTCATAAATGAATAAGAATCTCCAAATGAGTTTGGTGACCTCTTAAACTCCATGAAATTAATATAAGCAGACATCCTGCAGGCTGCGGGCTAGCGCTGAGCTGGGGGAAGATCACTTAAGCTTTCTGAGTTCCCTAAAACTTTTATAAGCTGACTTTTTGAGACGCTGTGTTGCTGCTTAGGAATGGTGGTGGAGAGCAGTATGGCAGCAAATAAACCTCTGCTGACTTCACTTAACCTCTGAAATAAAAACAAGGGCAATATGGCACTTCCACAAATACATTGCCTTTAAAGCTTTGTTCAAAATATTACACCTTTCCACTAAACCATCATAACTCAACTTCTGACATTCAAAGTGACACAATTGCTCGTCACTTGTTTAGTGAACTAAGTGGAACCTCGGTTCTTGTCATTAATCCATTGTAAAGTGTCTTTAATAAAGTGAAATTAATGATAACTGGAGCAATATTTCTCATAAGAAATAATGTAAATTCAATTAATCTGTTCCAGACACTCCAAAATATTAACAAAAATACATTTTATATAGAATAACTATAGTTTTACATACAGAACACAAAGAGAAATAAATACAAAAGACTAATGTAATAGATAAATTAACATTTAACATCACTCTTATGGGTTTACGTTCCATTTTAGAGCGTGCTGGTGTGGTTCAGTTGGCAGCCTTTGTTTTGTACACCTGTTCTCGGGGCTTTTTAGTTTGATGTGTTTTAGTTTGTTTTGATTGTTATTATTTGGGTGCTTCTCAAGCCTTTTTTGTGTGATGCTCTTTAGTTTCTGTCTGCTTAGTACAGTCCCATGACATCTTCTTGACATATAGAAATGTGTCCAGAGAGGTCTGTTTCTGGCACACTTAATAAACAAGCACAAAAAACACCGGACAAATAATGGAAATGTTTTGGATGAATGCTCGGGGTGATGCTCACTCAAAGAGAAACAGCCAGGATGAATGACAAACACGCGGGTGGATGCTTTGTCTTTGCAAAATTAGTAGCGAGTCATGTGGGCATGCCGATTAAAATCAGGTAGATGAATGATAACTGGAGCAAAATTTCCCTATTAAATGTTGACAAAAAGACAAACTACGATAAACAGGGTAAACGATTACTGTACTTCATTTTCTAGAATGACTAGCACTTTTGACTTTAACCCCTTTACATGGATGGAAAATGATTCATTCATTCATTCTTTAATATCACCCTATTCTTATATAATACCATCAGTAAATGCCTGAAAACTTTTTCACATGAAAGAGTTCATCTTTACCATGGTTCCCAGTCATTTTGGAGGACATTGTTTATGTACGGATGCAGGTCTCATTGCTGGAATCAAGACACTGTGTCCTTTGTTGCTGTTCAATTGTGGTTTTTGCTTATAAACCCTTGCAAAGTAAACAAAGTGGAAGTTTTAGCTGTTTTTGATGTCACCTGCTTGACAGTTGATGGCTGGCTCATTTCCTTATCTGCTGCAGACCCGCAGGATTCCACCAGTTATCCACATTGTAATGCCAGAGCATAATGTTTGCTGTCTTTATTCAGCTGAGTTTTTTTTTTTTTTTTTGTTAAGCTGCCGTACACTGCCAGCTGGCTTTTCATATCACACTTGAGCGTGGACAAAACAAATTACAGCAATGTAAATAAGAGGAGATAGCCCTGCTGAGCTGGGGACACTCCATAGAAATCCTCTGCTTGCTCTAATTTCCATGTATTAGAATGGCTATAAAGGATATTTTGGTGTGTGTCTCTCTGTGTGTGTGTGTGTGTGTGTGTGTGTGTGTGTGTGTGCGTGTGTGTGTGTGTGTAAAAAAGTCTAATTTTGTTATTTTTACAGTATACACTGCATATACAAATTATAACTGAAACTCAATCATCAAAAGTGCAGATTCAAAAATTTCTAAGCTAAATATTTGTGTTATTTTTGTAAAACATTCTTTATATTTTGGCCATTTTCTAAAATTGCCAATGTACAATACAGAATGAAAACTGAATGTAAATATAATTAACTGCATAATTCAATATGCAATAAATAATATAATTACATATAGTGGGCTTCAAAAGTCTGATACCATGGTGAAAATAGTTTTCTAATTAATCTTTAAAGTTTCATGTTCCTTATGTCATATTCCTCTTGATTTAATAACAGAATGCATCTGAGTTAGCATGAACTCCACAAGGTTGTGCAAAAGCCTCTGAATCAACTTTCTTCTTCATACATTACATTTCAAAAATTCAAAAATTCTAAAAATTGTTTATATCCAGATTTCAATTAAAAAAATCCCAAATGTGCAGGAGCGCCTGACAATTGTATAATTAAAAAAGGAATAACTACAATTCTAAAGGTTATCTACGGTCTCACACACTTCTTCTCATCAATAAGCAACAGTAGACTCCACCATTGTGAGGCTTATGTTTTCAAACTCAACATACTGTACCCCAGTACACCACTCAGCAGGCTGGAGAATGGGTATTAAAGGCAATGAGATGCAGATATCCAGACTAGAACAGTGTTCATGAATGTTAATGCTTGAATAAATCTTAGTGCTCTATACTCAAGGCATGCCAATTGATGGGAGTTTACCATAGGCAGTAGGTGTGATATTAATATGTGGAAGCTGAAAGAAATACAGAACAGGAAATTATCACATGAAGAGAATGAAGTACAGATGGGCCAGTGCTTGGAGGGCTTGGTAGTTAATTCTGAGAGAAAGAGAAAGAAAGAGAGAGAGAGAGAGAGAGAGCATAACTCAGAAATTTCCATACAAGCAACAGTCTTACCTATGTACATAGCTGTAAAATCATTAAACCATCAAATCAGTGGGGACAAAACTGAAATTCCACAAAAACACTTACATAACTCTGCAAGATTTTATCCTAGAAACAAAACAAACATACCCGGATAAATATATACAAATATATTTTTAGATTTTTGTGAAAGGAGCTTAAATAAGTAGAGACATGTTTGTGAGAGCAAGTCAGTCAGATGCACTTTGTTTTCCTGCCAAATGATGATCTGTCATTCATATGATAATCACATGGTAATTCTGGATATTTCATTGGTTGGATTAACGGCGGTGGAATGTGTGGAATCTGAACCGAAAAAAGACCTCTCACCTGAGGTGAACATGAACAAGAGACCTCTCACCTGACTGTTTCACACCTACTTCATGAATATTCAATGTAGGTTAGTGGCTGAGGAAAGCAGCAAGAACAGTTTTGAACGATTTGTCACAATATCCTGTATGGGAGGAGGTGAAGTCTCAATAATTTTCTCAATAAAGCAGCGCTGCAGGCTTCTTCCCAGACAGAGATGCAACTTGTCAGTATGCTCCCCACAGTGCCTCTGTAGAAGGTTGTGAGAATTGAAGGTGGGAGGTTTGCTCTTCTTATCCGTCTCAGGAAGTGCATGCGCTGATAAGCTCTTTCGACTAGGGCTTCAGCTGTCTCCACTGCTGTGTTCTTGATGAGGAGTGTTGTGTGGGTTGGGTTGGCTCCTCCTGAAGTTGATGACGATCTCTAGTTTTTTCAACATTCATGGCCAAGTTGTTTACTGCACAGCAGTCAGATAGGTGGATCACCTCATCTCTGTAGTCCAGGTCGTTGTAATTCTGGATAAGGCCCACAACAGTTATGTTGTCCACGAACTTCACAATGTGGTTAGAAGTGGACCTGGCGATGCAGTCATGGGTCATTTGGTAAATAGTATCAGGCACAGGATGGAGCCCTGAGGGGAGCCAGTGCTGAGAGAGATGAAACTGGTGACATTGATGCCCATCCACACAGACCAAGTTGCACTGGCCAAGTAATGTGAAGAGATATCCATGAAGGCTAATATTATAGTATTAATAACACTGGGACATAACCATACAATTTCATATGTATCAAGCTGTTAACTCATTGAACTTACATGTCAACAGACCAAAGACCAGACTGTACAAAATTTAATTTTAATCTCATAAGAATTACAACTGAATCACAGTGGTGTTTCTATTCACTATAACAGTCCTCCCTCTCATGTTATATCAATAACTGTTAGTATATACATTAGTGATATTTATTTGTAATTATATAGAATATACAGCAAACATCTTGACATCAGTGGTGTCAAGGGCTTCTGGTGTTGGTGGTAATTAAGGGAGTACAAAACAAGTACAAACGAGTATGAGTACAACACCAATGTTAAAGCCCCAGAGTGGTAATTATGTTAATAATTAAGCATGCAAATGCCTAATATTGGAAATAAATGTATTACTAATATTTATCTTCACAGTAATTGTATGTTTTTCCCTGAAGCACTCTCAAGTCACTGATGTTGTGATGTAATAGATTTTTTTTTATTCAAATCATTTTCTAAAAATGCAATAAAAGTGAAATCTGTAAATTCTTAATTCATTTGAACTTTTATTTAACAAATAAAGTTTAGAAATTGATACATACAACGCACAAAAAAAATTTAACATTTACAAAGTTCAAGTAGCAATGCTCCGGAAGGTTCTAAAAATAGCACTTTAACTGGTAAGATTTAAATTCTGTGTCAAAGATGAACAAAACCATCCAGACTGTTATCCATGAAATGTGCAAAAAACAGCTTCTGAGATGGCATGGGGGAAGGGAGGGGGCATCAGTGCCCATGGCATAGGTGATCTGAATATATGTGGAGGTGCTATTAATGCAGAGGGTCATGTTGATATTTTGAAGAGCCATAAGCTGCTGTCAAGACAATGTATTTTCCATGAAGTCAGCAGGACAATGTCAGGCATTACATTGTGGCTTTGTAGACATAGAACATGCTTGAGTGGCCTGCCTGCCGTCCAGATATGTCTCCTATTGAAAATGTATATCACATCATGAAGAGGAGAATCAGACTATGGCAACCATGAATTGTTGAGCAGCACAAGCCTTGTATGCAGCAAGAATGGGGAAAAAATCCACTTGTGAAACTGCAACAATTAGTATCTTCCATTCCCAAATAATTAAAAGTGTAATTAAAAGAAAAGGTGGTAATCACGCCTCTGTTCCAGCTTTCTTGAGTGTGTTGCAGGCATCAATTCCTAAATGTGTTTATATTTAACAAGTACAATTAAGTTTGTCATGAAAACACTGAAAATCTTTTCTTTGTCCTTTTGTCTGTTAAATAAATATTTAAGTTAATTAATTAATTAGATTTTGTGGGGGTTTGTAAATGCATCATTGCCCAGATAAATTGGTTTACAAATAGTTTGTACTTCATTTATAATCTAACTGTAATTAAAGTATATAATACTTTGAAATCCTCTGTTGTGATGTGGTTGTCGTTCACTGATGTCAGAGCTATAATATCACATCAAATCAGAAAAAAAAACAGTAGATGGCAGACTTGGCCTGATGGAGGCTGTTGACGTATTTTAACTGATGTTTAAAAATTCAGCTGTTTGTTAGGTTGGTTTAATGATTTAATGATTGTAAAAGGATGGAGTCAAACAGAGAATTCAGTGTGTAATCAACCTATGTGTAGCTCTAGTTTACACTACATTGTAAAAACTGTTCCTGAAGCTAAGCTGAAAGCACGGTCTGTTCTTAAATACTAGTTCCTTGTGTTGAAATATGTTTACATATTTGATATGAAAGTACACTATAGATAATCTACAGATGCACAAATTATTAGCAAATTGGTGAAATATAGATTTAATGAGTCTTGAAATTGAATTATCTGCACCACAAGGGTAAAGTTTAGCGCTTACAAATTAGCTAAGAGTGAAGTAAATTATTCAAAAAATTGTAAATTGTGTTATGAATTTTCAAAAAATAAATTAAATGTTAACAATATTGTTTATGGAAGAGTGGGGCACAGTCTAATGCTTTTTAGCTTTAGCAGAACAATGAGCATTCAAAAACAGTAAATTGCAGCTTGTTTAAGCTAAGTTTTTCAGCCTAAATACATACAACATATTATTACAACAACCTGCCAAATATTGCATAGGCCATTAAAACTGTTTCTGTGACGTGAGATTTTTGTGACAATAAAACATCTGTTACACGTCAAGTCACAGACTTCACAAGACCTCTAAAGGTGTCCTGTATTATCTGACACTAAGATGTTAGCAGCAGATCCTGTAATAGATTCTGCTTAGTTGACTTGTTTTTAGCAAGTTCCTCTCCTTAACAATTATTTCTGTTTCAATAGGCATATTATCCGGCTGAAAGAGGCTACTGCTAGCAGAGAATAATGCTGCCATGAAGAGGTGTACATGGTCTACAACAATGTTTTAGGTAGGTGGTATGTGTCAAAATAATATTACATGAATTTCAGTCCCAAGGTATCACTTTGCCTCAATCAGGTTGACATCTTCTCATTGTGCATCCTGTTGCCATCTGTTCCCCAAGTAAGACATGCACAGACACCTGGCCAACCACATGAGGTAAAAGAAAGTATGATTCATCAGAACAGGGTACCTTTTTCCATTGCTCTATGATGCACTTTTGACACTCACATGTCCATTGTAGCTGCTTTAGACAGTGGACAGAGGGCACTCTATGCAGTCCCATACACAGCAAATTGTGGGTTCTAACAACTTTTCTCTCAGTCAGCATGAACATTTTCAGCAGTTGGTCCTACAGTACCTCTTCTTTGGGATTGAAACAAAGAAGATAACATTTGATTCCTACTTGCATCAGTGAGCCTTGGGCACCTAGACTCTGTTGCCTGTTCACTAGTTGTCCTTTCTTGACTCACTTTTTGTAGGAACTAATACCAAAAACACCACACAAGACCTGCAGTTTTGGAGGTGCTCTGATCTCTTTTGGGAAAGAAAGTTAAAAAACAGGTCAACACAAACTTACAAGACACTCTAAAATATATAATATCTCTGACATGGCCTGAAAAAAGTTTAAGAGCTACTTTTAAACATTTTATGATGGGTAATTGAACAATTAGAGTCTATACACTCCTGATAGATTTTTGTGCTTGTTAATGAATGACACCTTTCATAATTACATTCTACAGGCCTGAATATGCACTAGTCTAGTATTATTCACTTTAGATAATGGATTTTTCAGCACTACAGTATAACTGAATGTATCTTTAAAGCCAAAGATGACAATAGGGCCTCTATCTCACTGGTGTCATGTACAAAATTTGAGCACAGGACTCAGTGGTGCCATTGCTGGGATACAAAGCGGCAAATAAATGACAATTATTTGCTAAAAAGGAAGCCAATGTAGGCAAGGGCACATATGCAGTGACTATCTAAAAACTGTGTACCATGTAGGAACCATATTTACATTAAGTATTGTGTAAGGATTTGGAGAAATAAGCTTTTGTCCTCTGGTGTAACCATATCCTCCTGTGTACCCACATCTCCCTGCAAAACTGAGCCTGATGTCAGAAGAGGATTTGACAGAGGATAAGAGCCATTTGATTTAGACAGTATGTGTAGTCATATTAAGTTCCCTCTGGAGCATTAAGGGCGCTTTCATGCAAAGATGAGCCTATGAAAAAGCATGCCAGAAGGGCTGAATTGTTTAACCCATTTGCCTGCTCTTACTGTAATTCTGTGCATTAAAATCTCATTGAAAAAGCACCACTAATCACCTATCACCTCATGTGGAAGAAGCGATTTAGCATTTTGTTAAATGTTCCACTATACATTTCCCACTATTATGTTTTCACAACAATGCAATAAGTTTGCTGACTGTGAATGCCCTTATCAGGTCCAGTCCCACACTGGTTGTTTTAGACATTTAGGCATTTGAGGTTTCATGGTGTGAACATGAGTAAGCAATGTGTTTTTGTTTTCTCCAGTCATCTGCAATGTCTTATCTTGCTGGTTCTTCTTTCTTGTTTGTTTCCAGTGACGCATTTTATAGACCACATACTAAATAATTCACTGCCCACTGGCATTAACATTTAACTATATTCAAAGTAAAATCTCACACTAGATAAGGCTCAGGGCATTAAGAGTTTAAGAGACTCCACCTGATCAGTATAAGAGACAGACTATGGCATTATTACACAAAAACACTCAGATTGTTTTTGTACACTTAAGAAACTAATGTGAATTTTCCTCACATTAGCTTGGTCTTTCACAGTATTCCTGAGGCCAAAGTGTCCTGTGGTAAGCCTGTGAAACCATAAGTTACTCAGATGACTATTCTCACTTAAAACTGAAGACAGGAACGTGGACACATAACAATTGTACATCACTAATGTATCACATTAATTCACATGAAAGCTGACCTCATGCTAAAAAACACCAAATGAAGATGTAATACAGCATGTCTGCCTTTATACAGTGGAACCTTGACTTATGAGTGAATTAACTTACAAATTTTCCAAGATACGGGCTGCCGCTCTGTAGTTTTTTTTGTTTTGTTTTTTGCTTTATGATGCCAGCCAAGATCTGAGTTACAAGTAAGCAAGCTTATGCCACCTGGCAGTAGGTAGCCCAGCGAGTAAATATGTGGTTATCTTGCCATGCAAGCATCTCTGTCGTATCGCTGTTGCTTTGTTTTCACATTTTATTTATTTTGGAAAATTTCTTAGTTTAATCATGGATCCTAAGAAGGTGACTGCCAAGATCACTTCTGAGAAGAAGAGGTTGTGCATTAGCGCTGTGTAACGACACTTGTCTCGATAATTTTAAAAACATTTTAAAACAGTTTATTTCTTTACATTTTCTTTTATTACAATTGTTTTATTAATTATTATTTATGAAATACATTTTTCTTATTTAAAAACAAGTGACAAAAAATTGTGTGGTTTTTTGGGGGACTGGAGTGGATTAATAGCATTTCAATTCATTTTAATGGGGAAATTTAATTTGATATACAAATTGAGTTATGAGCTCTGTCACAGACCAAATAAAAATTGTAAGTCAAGGTTCCACTGTAATTGCTCTCACTGTAATTGTTTTTCAGCTGCATCTATTCAACTGGTACTTTAAAGGTTTCCAATTACTGGGAATAGCTCATCTGTAGTCCCACAATTTATCCGACCACATTTAACCTTTTCATCATTAGAAAGTGAAGATCATACGATTTCTGTTGACGAGATATTATGAATGGTGGACCATTCTCATCACTGTAGTAACAGCTGCATTTTAATATGTGTGATAAGAGTAAATAAAAGTAGCTGTGGTGCTGGAGCCCATTACAGATTGCCAACCAAACCTATCCAGCTAATAATTCTTGTGTTATCAGAAACTGACTACTGATGGAGAATTAGATCAGGGGTCACCAGTCTTATGCACAAAGGGTCCAATCAAGCAGAACATCTCATTTGACTAATAAACTGTTTGGAAAACTGAAACCAACTAAATAAGCATATGGAATCAGTCATGCTTCTCCCCAGTGCCGGTCCTAGCCGATTTGGTGCCCTGGGCAAACAACCCCTTCGGCATCAGCAGCTGCCCATATCAGAAACTGCCACTGCTTCTACCTGATTACACTGAAGACATGCAGCCACTTTTGTATATCAGTGACCCCTGAACCAGAATACTACACATTGATTATTGTGCATGGAAAAGATGAGATGTCTAAAGATGTCTAAAGAATTTGTCAATAAGAGTGTGCCATGCTTGAAAATCCAATGCTGCTGTTCCTGATACACTTGTACCAGTTACAATACAGTAATATACCACAACCATATTGATGTCACTGCTGTGATGATAATCGTCTGCCATACATACAGTATAACAACTGGACAGCAGTGGTCCTCATGGGGGCTCATTGCACTGCTGGCCAGGTAATGAACTTGTATCTCAATGTACATTTACAAATAATGTTTTCAAATGCTAATTAAAATGATGTGGTAATATGTTGATAAAGCTGCAAATAGCAGTGGTCTTACCTCAACCTTGTGATTAGTAGGATTAGATGGTGTCCTTGAGGTACACAGTGAGCACATTTTAGCTATTATTCAAATGTCCGAGTTGTTCTTTCTGTTACTAGGTGCTTTGTATTGTACATTGGTGACCACATTGAGCTTGTTTGAATAGTGGTCTGAAAAACATCAAGGGACATCAAGGTTCAGGGAAACAAACTGGATGTGATGATACACACTCACTTCTGTCAACAGAGATATAGCAAGCCTTTCCACGATCTCTGCCAAGTTCCAAAGCCTTTGTGAATGCCAAGAGCAGGGGGAGATAAACAGACATGAGCATGGATGGGAATCAGCAGTGTTACACACGAGCACTGGACACTGGCATGCATGATGACGTCCTGGCAGGCCTGGTTGGAAGAGCATTGCCAAGCTGTCAGGGAACGAGAGGCTGAAAATGTTTTCCCACTCAAAGCGAACTCAATTAAATATCAAGGTGTTACATGTTAACATGCAAAACATATGAATGAACATACTTAGTACTTATCTACAACCCCAAATAAGGAAAAGTCGGTACAGTACGGAAAAAAAAACTTGAGAGCTTTGACTTTTATTTCATTGCAGACAGTATGAGCCCAAGATGTTGTATGTTTTGTTTTGTTTGGTTAGCTTCATTTCATTTGTTAATTTACATCCATTCAAAAAAAGTTCACACGGTAAAGCATTTTGTCATGTTGTTATTCTTTCTCACATTTAAAAAATGTTTTAGCATAGAGGATACCCAGCGATAAAGTGTTTCAGGTGTTATTTTGTCTCATTCTTCCTGCAAACACCTTTTAGTTTCCTGCAAACATCTTAACATCTGCAACAGTGTGGGGTCATTACATTTTTTAAAAACTCCACACATCATCTTTTGAGAATAGGTCAGGACTGCAAGTCAGTCCTGCAGGCCAGTACAGTAACCATACACTCTTCTTCCCCAGCCATGCCTTTATAGTGTGTGCAGCATGTGGTTTTACATTGTCTTGTTGAAAATTGCAAGGATGTCCCTGGAAACAATATCATCTTGAAGGCAGCACATGTTGCTCTAAAATCTCAATGTACATTTCAGAAATGTACATGACCTTTCCCAATGGCACTTTTGCAACCCCCAACCATGACAGACCCTGGCTTTTGGACTTGTGACTGATAACACTCTGGATGGTTCTTTTGATATTTTTGTTCTGGAGGACATGGTGTCCATTTCTTCCAGAAAAGATCTGGAGTACTAATTGGTCTGACCACAATACACAGTTCCAGAAATCATTTCTGCTTCTGGACATGGTTAACATAATACATTTTTGCACAGTAAAGGTTCAAGTGGGATTTCTATGTCTGTTTTGTAGCGATTGACAATGGTTTTAGTGCATTACAAATGTTTGATCAAGGTTTGATATTAATGAATGACGATTATTGATGGAGCACCATCTCAAGGATCAGAGATCATAGGAGTTCAGTTTAGACTTGCATTCTTGCCCTTTACACATTGAAATTCCTCTTTGAATAATTTTATTTTATTATGCACTTTAGGGAGAAAATGCTATAATCTTTTCCAATTGTTTTAAGGACCATTGTTTTTAAACACTTTTTGTTCTAAGGACCATTGTTTTACAACATTTCACTACTTTTATTTTGCATTTGTTGACAAACTAGAAAACTTCTGCCCATCTTTGCACCTAAAAAACTCCTCTCCTGCCTCTCGGGAATACAAGTACAAAGTACTTATTTTGTACTAAATCATGGTTACAATCACCAACTGACATCACCTGTTTAAAATCACATCATTATTTATTTGCTTATTACTCGCCCTAAATTGTCCCACATCCCAACTTTCTTTGGAATGTGTTCCAGGCCTGAAATGCATGAATGGATGTATATTAACAAATGAAATGAAGTTGACAAGACAAGACATGAAATATCTTTGTCATGTCATGATGTCATGATTCATAGACATAACAAAATCAACCACCCATATAAGAAGTAAATAAATGAAAAAGGAAGCTGCATATATCAAAAACAACTCTTGGTATGCTGAACGTCTGCAGAATGCCGACTTGTATTTAGGTTGTCCTAAGGATTCATTTAAAACTAAACCTTAATGTTCCAAATATGGCTTTAACTAACTTGCCATGAATGTTCCTGCTATGACACTTCAGTTCAAGTTAGCTTGAAAACCACCAGAGGTTTGTCAATATTCATCACTCACTATAAGCCAAGCATCAAATCAGGTAAATTATACAAATATTACTGATTGTCCAAATGCAAATTAAGTGTATTATTGGACTAAACTACATCACTGATCAAAATGAATTTGATTAGCAAAATTCAACAATTAAAATATTTTCATTATGACTACACTTTATTATGTGATATCAGCTTACTATTGCATGTCATTAATCACTGACCTGACAATTTCAAAACACCATAAACTAAGGTGCTGAGAATTAAATATGCAACTAAATGTTTGTTTTAGACATTGATGCACAATCTCTACATTTGCTGAACAAGATTGTAACCCACTGTGGTTGTGGGGCTTTGCAAAGATTTGTACTAGTTAATGTGCACACACCTGGGCTGGCTCTCATTAGCTGAGAATCAAACTCCCAGGTGTATCCCCAACAGGAACAAATGCCCATGACCAGAGTTCTCCATGATGGATGCATCAAGAAGGCAGTTATATACAGCGTTCCCCGTTCCATCTTCAACATCAAATTCGAGGACTTTTCAAGGGCCTTTGGGATTCTGTTCCAAAAAGCAATGAGTTATATTTTGCATATACAAATGAGGTGACAGATCTTGAGACAAAATCTAAACTATGAATTATGATGGTAGAAAATTTCAACTGGTATTTGTAATACCCTTGCTGATAGCACTCTGAATAAATGTACATCATGTTCCTTGATCACCAGTGCTAAATACAAGTAAACAAAACAGTATTTTGAATGGTTTATTTTGTGTTATTTACTTACATATGCTAAGTTACATGTACTGTGCCCCCAAAAAGTACTTGAAAAATGTAAATAAAAAATGTTTTATGTTTATATTTGTTAGGAAATAAAATGTCCTGTACAATTTTTTTTGCCATTGTTTCAAACTGTTTGAGCAATTTCTGTGTAGACTTCTGCAGATTTACATCCAAAATAAGGAGAGATAACAATGACTAATTCTGGCTGAACATATCCTCCCGATTCCACATATTCAATATATTTAACTAATAATTTCTAGGTTTTCTAACTCTACATAAACTCAATTGAAATGCACTGGCAATAAAATGGAATTAAAGGTCACCATGCCAAGCCTTGGATACACGGGAATAAATCAATCTCATTACTGTATTGGGATCAAAGTTCCCAGAAATCCGAGTTTATGTTACTCATTCATTAACTTGTGTGATTTTCTGGTACAATTCTGGGGTTATCCAATAAATGTCTGTTGCCCTGAATTAGACATAATGGAAATAATTAATGGCTTGTCAGAATTAGTTTTAAAGTTAAGATGGTTCACATAACTTTGACATTTCCCCCAGAGAGGAGAAAGAAAAAGTGAAAGTTCAAGAACAAACTTTAATTTGGCTTGTCAAATTGTTGTGGTTGCTAAGGTATCCTAGGTGGGCTGTGGTGTTGCTAAATGTGTAAGTGGTTACTAGTCTGCTGCTATGTAATTGCTAAGAGACTGCTAACTGGTTGTTACATAGTTGTAAGTTGTTGCTAAGTGACTGCTAGGTTTTGTTCTTTTGTAGTACTACTCTAATGTTGTTTTGCAGTTGCTTTGTAGTTGCCATGTGGTTGCTAAATTCTGGCAAAGCTGTTACTAAGTAGTTTGATAAGTGTCTGCTATGTGGTTGCTAAGAGTTGGTTAGGCTGTCGCTATGTAGTTTGGTAAGTGGTCATTAAATGTTGGCTACGCTGTTGCTATGTTGTTGTGAAGTAGCTTTTCTAATAACTAATGTAAGGGGGGGACAGAAAGAAGGGGGGACGTGCATGGCTGCTGCTACATGTGAGTAATTGACAGTTGACATTTAAAGTTCAACACTGTGACATCATTACCCACTGATATACCCTATGTGCAATGTGACATCATTAAACATTTCTTCTGGCATGCATGTACTCATTCCATGTAAAGTGATTTATGTATGTTTGCATAACTATTATGTCATCAGGGATTAAGTTCACACTGTTGGAACAGGCAGTTGACTACTAGATTCAACATATTGTTTACTCTATAATCCACTCTCTAGAAAACACAACTTTCATACAACTACAATCTTTCACAATACCTCATAAATTAGCTTCATTTTGCATAATTATGCATTAT
>BRDA01085262.1:469-17183 GCA_036984385.1 Crenuchus spilurus
GTCAATCGACGATTTGTCTCGCATTTGTCTCTCAATTGAACGACGAATGAGTATAAATATCGACATTTTCAATTGTAATCACTACTCTACTTTTACAGCTATAAATATGAGTAAGCAGCAAGTTAACTCTCTGTTTACGCTCTGTTTAGCAGCTAACTGGCAATTTATCTTACAGAGATGACGGTCCCTCTTCATTATTGTCACAATCAGCCACAACAGGCTTCATTTTCAGGTGCTCGTGCATCGCAGTTGTGCTGCAGTTGAAGGCAAGTTCTGCCCTGCAGATACTGCACTGCACACGTTTCTCTTTCATTCTCTTAAAATGACCCCACTCTTTTGAGCTCCGTTGCCGGGTAGCCATGATGAGCCTGTTTGTATAACGTCCTGTGATGTCATCCACGGGCTACCCCAGTTATCACTACTGCGCATGTGCGTCAAGGACAGAAAGGAAGACGCAGCAGTAAAAGGTGAGAAAAACGCAGCAGTTTGGAGAGAAAAAGAAAGTAAAAAACAAACAAACGACGCATCGACTATTAAATTAGTCGTCGACAATTTTAATAGTCGACATAATCGTGACTAGTCAACTAATCATGGCAGCCCTAGTGTCAGAGCAGTGACATCACCAAACTGTGCTGGACACCGGCACTCCAGGACTGGAGTTGCCTACCCCTGATTTACACAGAGCACAACCATAAAAGAAGCACTTTCAGTTCCATTATGAACCTTTTGTAGTATCTCGTAAATAAGCTGTGAGAATGTCAAGAACATTTCTACAGTTTAAAGAATCTGCTCTGATATGAAGAATTTGGTGAAGAACCAGGTTCTTCACACCTTGAAAATGTTCTTCACACTCTCAGTTCATTTACAAAGAGACACTTTCTGTTGCATTCTGCCAGCACAATTTATCGAGGCCCACATGGGTTGAATGTTGGGCTTGTTGGGTTTAAGATGGACATGGGCTCAAGGTGGGTTGGTACATGGGCTATTATTTGGAACCAGATGAGCTGCCTATGTCAGATAAATGTTGGCAACCCAGCAACTATATACACAGTAATATTAGAATATTATGACCACCTGCCTAATAGTGGGAATAGAGTGTTTGCTCAATTGTGATCCCTGATACTTTCCTCATTGCTCCTATGTTAATTATAGAGATTAACTGGTCCACAGTGTTTGTTCCGTATCGTTCATTGGAGTTGTTGTTCCCCTCTGGCATCAATGGTTCATGGGGCCACTGTTATGTAGTTAGGAGGCACTCCCTGTATGAGAAGCCCACTCATGGTACACCTTCACTTTGGCAGCTCTAGAACATTCTTCAAAGTTAGAGGATTCAGAGATACTACCACCCTTTGCCCGACACCCTATTATCATGCCCTTTTGGACATCAATCAAATGATGATTGTTCTGCACTCTGCTACAACTGACTGGTGTGCTCACTTATTTATACATACAGCAAATCCTGTCACATGGCATCTGTGACATCCCGGGCTGACTTCATTTTAAACCAGCAGTGATCATAACATTGTGATAGGACTGTGTATAGCTGGCTCACGTGGGCACATAGTTAGTTTTGTGTTCTCAGATGTGGTCTATGTTTAATCCAGCCTGGTCCAATCATTGGCTCTGGAGGGCATTTGTATATCAGGCTAATGTGGACAAAGCTTGCTTGTACCCAGGCGGGCTGCCTACATGGATGAGTTGGCTGGGGAACGTTCTTAATGGCTGTTTCTTCAAAGAAGCATAATATAATTGAACTGTGTGAATGTGAAGAACCTTTCTAAAGTAATTACAAATTAAATAAAGATCCTAGGTAGACCCTTCAATTGGCAAAGAACAATGTTCTTCACACTTGCACATCACATCATTACTATGGCATTGCTTAAAGAACATCACGTGGAACCTTTTTATTGTACTTTTGTACCACTTAAACAAATTCTCAATTTAAGGAATGTATTTAATGACGCTAAATCAAGAGTTCATAACACTCATTTAAAAAAATATTTCTTAAGAAAAGCCATTTTTGCTTGTAATTTTCTTGAATTCTAATGAGTTAGATTCATTTGCTAGTTATAATAATTCTAGCCAAGCACGTTTTGCTTACCTCATTGGCATTTTTTTTTCTCAAAACAAGAAACATTTGTCACATTTAAGAATATTTGGCTTATTTCAAGTAGTGCAGTTTTTGCAGTGCATGGCTTGGTGATGGCTACTTTAGGTGACTATTGAGTTGTAATATGTTGTTAGCAACTTTAGACTCATCATTCCAGCTCAAAAAGAGCCAACACATGGATTCCAAACCTCCTTTTTAATTCTGTCAGTATATTAAGTATTAAAGTACATTTTAAAGTGTTAATTAATGAATAATATCACAGAAAAGCCCATCATGGTTGAAAGAGGCTGCAGTCCTGCACAGTTTGGTGAACATCCTCTTCATCTTCGAGATATCACAGGCGATCATTTTGCAGATTTGTGTTCCAGTACAGAAGATGGAAACAGACAGCTTGCCTTGCTGCTCATTAAAAAAGAGGTCAGAAATGGTTTCAATGAGATATTTGTATTTTTACCTGTTAAATGTGAATTTTACTGAAATCAGATTAATGCCCAGATCTCAAAACCCGATTTCCAGAAATATTGGGACATTTTTAAAAAAATGCAATAAAACCTGAAATCTATCATTTGTTAGTTCACATGAACAGACAAACGATCAAAGATTTCCAGTGTTTTCAATGTCAAACTTAATTCTATTTGTTGCATACCAATTTTGAAACTGATGCCCGCAACACAGTCTATTCAATTTCTAATTGTTTGTGAACTGAAGATCCTAATTTTTGTTCAGTCATTTTGTATACAAGACTTGAGCTGCTCAACAGTCTGTGATCACTGTTGTCTGATTCTCCTCTTCATGATGCTCTAGACATTTTCTGTAGGAGACAGAGTGTGTGCTTGACTGGTCTGCCTGCAGTCTAGATCTCTGTCTACAAAGCCTTGCTGTTGTAACTCATGCAGAATGAGGCCTGACAATTATCCTGCTGGGAAAAGACATCATCGTTACTGTAGCATATGTCTCATGAAATCTGCATCTCCATAAAGTTGGTCAGCAGCAGGAAGAATGAAGTGCTCTAAAACTTCCTGGTAGACGGCTGCGTTGACCTTGGACCTCAGAAAACACAATGGACCAACACCAGCAGATGACATGGCACCCCAAACCATCACTGACTGTGTAAACTTTACACTGGACCTCAAGCAACATGGACTCTGTGCCTCTCCTCTCTTCCTCCAGACTCTGGGACCTTGATTTCCAAAGGAAATGCAAAATTTACTTTCATCCGAGAACATAACTTTGAACCTTTTTGTCTTTAGCCCAAGCGAGACACTTGTCTCTTGTTCAAGAGGTGCTTGACACAAGGAATGCGACAGCTGAAACCCATGTCCTGCATACGATTGAATGTGGTGGTTCTTGAAGCACTGACTCCAGCCCATAACAATCCTGAATTTTTTTTTTTTTGTTTGTTTTTATTTTGAATGAATTGGGCCCTCAAATTAATTATTTATTAATTCATATTTCAAATATATTGATAATATCAACTGAGGGAATGAACTTTAGTCACAGTCCTCTCAACATATTAGACATTCTGGGAGCCCCCTCTTGGAGGCCCAAAATGGTTTAGTCCGCCCAACAGCGACTAGCGACAAGTGTAACGTCAGTGAGTGTAGATTGAATGATGGTGCTACCCATCATGCTGCCCAAAAAGCAGAAATCAGGATTTCAAAAGAAGAAAGAAAAGGAGGAAAAAGAAAGAAGGCAGAATGAGGAGAGACAGCTGTTGATGGCTTTCTTTCCCAAAGGTGAACCTAGTTTTCTTATTATGCAAAGTCCAATTAAAGTTAAAGTGGTCCACTCCAGACAGCTGCTGCTGAGTTTTGTAGGCTCACGTGAAGTCGTTAGTTTAGTTAGTTGCCAACCAGGCTGCTTGTGGCTGTAAGTATAAAGACAATTATGAGCCGCTAACGTTAGTTATCAACTTTAATTAGTTTTGAGAGAGAGAGAGAGAGAGAGAGAGAGAGAGAGAGAGACAGACAGACAGACACACACAGAGAGAGAGAGAGAGACAGAGAGAGAGAGACACGCACGCTAGCTGCCTGCTGACTGGTAGAATTGCTGCCTAAATGCGAGTTGTTTACCTTAAGTGTAAGGTAAGTTAGTCTTTTGGTTCAGTGCGTGTGCTAAAGCCTATTGTCTACTAACACAGCAGAGCTAAAAGTGAAACTCTGTGCTGAGACGTAATAAATGATCCACCAGCAATATTTCTGCCACATATATCAACATGTAAATAGCCTACATCAACATCATCTGCATAATAATAGCTTAAAACCTTATTTATGCTTTTTTATTTAAATAAATACCCCCCTTTTTTTGCTCATGTGCCTCGTTTACTGGCATTTATAGGGGCCCATTGACATTGAGATTGTACAGGGCCCCGAATTTGCTGCTACACCCCTGTATGCAGATCACCAACATTGTGGGCACTGATGCTCCTCATGCCATCACAGATGCTGGTTTTTGCACTTTTTTTTTAGAACAGACTGGATGTTTTTTTCCTCTTTTGCATATAGACTCTAATAGCCGTTTTTCCTAAAAAAACAATCCAAGATGTGGACTCGTTTTTATGACACAACACATTTCTACTGTCTTTTGGTACATCTCGGGTGACTTCCAGACTGGAGAACTCAGTGACGTTATATTATAATTATATTATTATAATTATACATTTCCAAAGAACTTCCTAGCATATATGTCTGTGTCCATCAATGTAGCATACTTGTTTCTCCAACACTGCCACCTGAGGGCTTGACAGCCACACACATTCAGCAGCAATTTCCCTTTTTCCTTGCTTTTGTGCATCAAGATTTCCCCTGACTATCTGAAACTTTTCTTGATTATATGAACTGTAGATGGTGAAAGATCTCAATTCTTTGCAAACATGCACTCCGAAATGTCTTTGAACTGACTGACAATTCTCTCACTATGTTTGGCACAAAGTGGTGAATCATAACACATCCATGCTTGCAAACCCTGTTTTTGGTGGATGCTTTTATACTCAATCTTGATGATCTCACCTTAAGTCTTATTTTGCTTTTGTCCCAACTTTTTTGACTGTGTTGCAGGCATCACTTTCTACATTTCTAAATACAATCAATTTCTAATTACAGTTAACAGAATAATGTCATGCTTAAAACATTGTTTCTTTGTTCATTTGTTAAATAATTAAATAAAATAAACGAAGATTTATTCATACATATTTTAGATTTAAGTTACTTCATTTTTAGAAAGTGTCCCAACTTTGCTGGCATTGGGATTGGTATACAACATTGTGTTATCACCTAATTTATCTGTAATTCTAGACTTTTTTGTGGTACAAATTAGGATCTTTTCCTTTTATATATTGTGATTTCTTTTTCTACTCAGCCTCAGGAAACTGACTGTGACGACTATTCACCTGGGTACTTTTTACTGAAGCAAGAGGGTGCTGAACCAGTACTGGTTCGCAAGGAACCCTTTAAGGACACCGTGGAAAGAGGTGTGTGAGTTACCAAAACTAGACAGAACATTTTAAGTGTTTTTGTGTTTTTCACAGAAGTTATTTCTGCTGCTTCCAACTAACTCTGCTTATCCTTCATCTTTCTGTATGTCCACAGTTATAATACCTTCAACATTACAGACAGTAACCAGATACTGTGGAAATACCAAAAAAATATCAACCACAAATACATCCTCAACCTCTAATACATCCTCAACCTCTATTACAACTTCTGCCACTAATACAGTCTCCTGTAGCCAGAGAGTGGACTCATCTAATAACAAAGTCACCCAAACAACAAGTGCATCTTCACTTACTCCTTCTCCAAATGATGCAGAAATAAAGAAAACCTCAGCAGCAGAAGCTAAGAAATCAACTTTCACTGAGCTACCAGCTAATTCATCTCACTCATCCGTTCCCACAGTTAGTGTGTCTGTACCAACCGTCCCACTGTCTAGCAAATTAGGTCCGATGACAACACTTAGACCTCATCAAACATCAGTTTCTCTTCAAAGTAATCAACATCCTAAGCCACATACCAATCAAAAAACATCCCAGCCTCTGCAGATTGCTCAAAATATCCAGCATCCCAATACAGTACCACACCTAGGGCCTCAACACGTGCGGCTTCCCCTGCCTCAGCACCAGAATCCAATTACAAACACTTGCTCTTCTGTCCAATCCTTACAAGCACCAAATGCAAGTATCCAAGCTGTGCAACCATTAGTGTGGTCCTCCAGTCAGACCATACGGCCTTCAATTTCTCCATGTAAATCTGTTGTTGCGCAAATACAGGACATGAGTCATGTAGCTCATTTTGCAGGTTCCAGAGTGAAGACTTCATTTCATCAAGATCAAAGCACAATCGCACTAACCCAGGCTCCTATTCTATTGTCTCAAATTACATCTCCAACCATCCAAAGCCCAGTTTCACCCATCCAAGGCTCATTCCCATCCATCCAAAGCTCATTCCCATCCATCCAAGGCTCATTCCCATCAATCCAAGCCTCAATCTCACCCATCCAAGGCTCAGTCCCATCCATCCAAGGCTCAATCCCACCCATCCAAGGGTCAATCCCTCCCGGCCAAGGCTCAATCCCACCCATCCAAGGCTCACTCCCATCCATCCAAGGCTCACTCCCATCCATCCAAGGCTCACTCCCATCCATCCAAGGCTCACTCCCATCCATCCAAGGCTCAATCCCACCCATCCAAGGCTCACTCCCACCTGTACATAGTCTAGTTAAACCTATCCAAGGCTCACTCCCACCGGTGCAAAGCCTTGTTACACCTCGTCAGGGCCCAGTTACACCTACCCAAGGACTGTTCACTTCTATTCAAGGCTCTGTTCCACCTATTCAAGGTTGTCTGACACATGTTAAAGTCTCACTTCCACCTGTCCAAGCCCCAAATCCGCCTGTCAGTGGCCAAGTTCCGCCTGTAAGTTGCCCACTTCCATCTGTCCATGACCCAGTTCCGCCTCTTAGTGACTCACTTCCAACTGTCCATGGCCCAGTTCCCCCTCTCCACATTTCTGGTCCTCTAGTTCATGCCCCTGTGCCACAAACTCAAGCATTTTCTCAATCAAATGAGATACTTCCACCTCACTCACAGAGCCTAAATCCACAAGCTCATTTTTCTTCTGTGCCTCATCACAGTCTGACACTTTCAGCCCAGACACTTTATCCTTCAACTCACATTCCATTTTCTCAAAATATTCCAATTCAATCAATAAAGTCTTCGGTTTCTCCAATCTCTGTTCCTCAGACTAATACTCCATCTCCACTAGAGCAAATTCCAGTTACAACATCACACTATCAGATCCTGTCTGACCCTCTCTGTTCATCTTCAGACCAGTTTTTCCCTCCGACTGATAATACCACAGATTTATTACAGTCTTTTCCCCCCATGCCTTTCCACTCACCCATTGTGCTAACCCAACAGGAGGCTGCATTAGAGCAACCATCCATGATCCATTCACAATCATCTGGACAACCTCTGGAACTTGCACCACTTCTTACCTTGAAAGAACAGCAAGCAGCTGCTTCCAACCAAGGGAATGTGCCCAAGAGAGAACCTACCAGAGAGATACCGATGTCCATTAACAACTTCGAAGAACATATGCAAAGGTTTCCTTCTTGCTCAATCCCAGCTGTCAATTGTGAGGGCAAAGAATCCATGAACATAGAGATGAATGATGATCCAACAGAGAATGAAGGTAGGAGTCCTACACTAATGCCTGGAATAAGAGATCAATATAAGGTTCTTTCTAAGCCTGAGCCAAATTTTAGAGTGCTAGGTTCTACAAAGGAACAACAAACCTTCAGAATGAATATAATCAAGGAACCACAAATGGACTGTAATATCAGTAAACAGAATCAGACTGGATGTGATGCAAACAGTCAAGTTTGGGAACAAAACGATTCATCTGGTGCATTAGAACATTCAGCTTTAAGTGCTCCCGCACCAAACCGAGGTCGGCCATTGCAGAAAGCTTCACGGAGAGTGTTGGAGAAGAATACAGAGTGCTCTGAATGTGGCAGAATTCTCAGCAATGCATCTTCACTGGAGAACCACATGAGACTTCATAGAGGCGAGAGGCCGTTTAACTGCTCGCAGTGCGGTAAGGCATTTCCCAGCGTCCGAGGCCTCAACCGGCACATAAAAGTCCATGCAGAGGAGAAAGGTTACAAGTGTGAGGATTGTGGCAGGAGCTTCGTTTACCAGTTCACACTCACAAAACATAAACTCATACACTCTGGAGACAGGCCCTTTCCTTGCAAAATATGTGGAAAGAAATTCTTGTCCAAGGCTGACCGGACTACTCACATGCGCATGCATACAGGAGAGAAGCCGTTCTTCTGCAGTCAGTGTGGGAAGACATTCAAGCATAGAGTTGCACTGAACATGCACATACAGGCACACAGAGGTGAGAAACGTTACGTGTGCCCACATTGCGAGAAGGGCTTTGTGGATTTGGGGAATTTTAAGAGACATAAGCGTATTCATACGGGCGAGAAACCATTTGAATGCAAACAGTGTGGTAAACGTTTTACTCAGTCAGCCCACCTCAAGAAACATGTCAACACCCAGCATGCATTGTCAAAACCAAACTAGAGCTATGAGATAAGCATTCAAACAAAATGCTTTGTCATATCAGGTGTTAATAATTTATTTGTGTGCAAGGATTGCTGATTAATTCTAGCAAATTTTTATAGTAATCCTGGAACTTTTTAGTCAGTTAGTATTGTTTTTACCTTTGGAAAAACCTTTTTTGGTTTGTTTCATGCTGCAAAATGTTCAGCAAATGAAGGATCTAATAATGTTTCTGCATTTTTATTTTCTTTTGTATTATTTATTGTAAATTTTTTACAGAATACGTGGCTTTAAAACTTTTAAACTCATTAGATTGGGATTTAACTCAAATTGACTTGAGTTAATAGAGTGGAACCTTTGTTATCGTTTGCCGTGGTTCTTGTCGATTTTTACATTTTTTTGTCCCAGTTATCGTTCATTTGCCTGGTTTTCATTGGTGTGCCCATGTGACTTGCCACTACTTTCATGAAAACAAAGCATCCACTCATTGATTCTGGCTTTATTTCTCGTGGAGTGAGCATCACCCTGAACATTCATCCGAAACATTTCTATTGTGTTTCCAGTGGTTTTTGAGTGCACCAGAAACAGACATCTCTTCACACATTTTCATACACCAAGATGATGTCACGAGGCCATACCAAGACTTATGAGTGGAATCAAGCACAGAGCGGACAGAAGCCAAAGAGCTTCACAAAAAAAACAAAAAGGCTCGAGAAGCACCCAAATAATGATGCCTAAAACACATCACACTAAAACGACAACATGTAGCGCTACTGCCTGAAAACAGGTGCGAAAACAAATAGCGGCCAAGAACGGGTGTACAGAACAAAGGCTGCCAGCTGGACCACACCGGCACTCTCTAAAAAGGAGCGTAAACCCAAAACTGTTCAAAAGCATTGAGACCCGAGAGAGAAAGCAAGAGTCTCCTCAAGAAAGAAAAATATTTTCTTAATATCTTGGAGTGTCTGGAACAGATTAACTAGATTTTACATTATTTCTTATTTACATTCATTTTGGTTATTGTCAGGCACTTTTGAACACATTAATGATGAAAACCAAGCTTCCACTATATGTACATAATGCACATTTGTGTTCATGTTTGGTGAAATATTTTTTTTTTTGAGTTTGATGCATTCTCTGAAATTTTAAAGCTATACAGTGATCTATGAAGTTTAAAGGTTTCAATCCAATTAATTTTTTTATAAATAAGTGACATAACCTGGTAATTATGTAATGGGACTTGAATGAAGTTACAACAGCTGTGTGCCATTTAGGAGCTTTTCCAGCTCCTCCTTTCACTGATTCCTGCATTCAGACTAAGCTATATGGACAAAAGTACTGGAACACCTGCCTAGCTGCTCGTTTTTTTAAACCAAGAGTATTAATGATGAGTTTCTCCTGACTTTGTTGGAGTAACTGTTTCTGCTGTTAAGTGAAGCCTTTCTATTTGATTTTGTAGCATTGTTGTGAGGATTTGATTGCATTCAGTGATGTGAGAGTTAGTGAGATCAGGTTGATGGATGACCACCACCCCACCTCATCTTCATCTCATCCCAAAAGTACTGGATGGAGCACCATCATTCTGATGCCTGGCATTAAACATTGTTCCAATATATTCAAGTGTATCTGCTCCAGAGAGTCCTATTCTATTGGCAGTACTTCTCTACATTGACTAGACATGCTGTGTGTGCGGCAATGTGTCAGCAATGGGTCAAACTTAAAGTAACTGAATGCATTCATTAGAAGGCGTGTCTACAAACATTTTAACATATTGTGTACATACAGGCACTGAAAACTGAACGGGTCTAGAAGCAATGATATTTATAGATAGTTCTATTTCTGTTCATGCTGTAATAAAGGCTATAAAATTTTTGTGTGCAATAGTTATTTTCAAATTCACTCAGTTCAAATTAGGGGTCATGGGTGGAGGTTGGACAGGTGCACATGTCCCCTACAGGTTTTACCGCCCAAAAACTCTTACATTAAATGGAGATGGGTTAAGCATTAGGACCAAGTGGAAAACGGCCGCTAAAGCTGAAGCCTGTTTCCTTTTAGAGTGCCCAAAAACTCATCGGTTGGCTCCACCATTTCTTGCTAATGTGTGATTGGCCATCCCCGCTGTCACTCCATCTGGTTGTAAATTGCCGGGAGTCTGTCTGTTCACCTGCCACTCTAAGTTTTTAACATGCTGGGCGTTTGAACCTGTGTGTGTGTGTTTGTAAGCTTTGGATGAGTTGATTATGTTGAAATGTTAATAGTTAACCCTTCACGTTCAAACAGGTCCGTATAAACTGCTTATTTTTACTCAAAAATTAGGCATAATTTTATGTAAGTGAGGTATATTGACCATAAATTCCAAACATAAGTGTAAAATTGTTGGTATTGAGTTGGAGTGAAGTTGACTAACAAGGTGATACACAGAATTGGGTGATAATTTTGTGCTACATGCTTTACAACGAGTCAAACCACAATAGGAAGAGTGAACTTAATAGTAACAATAGAAAACTAGAGGAATTACAAAAAAAAATCATATTTCATGATTTATTAATATTTTATTTATAATGAATATTAATTTTGTAATTTTATTATTAATAACTTAGTTATTAGTTATAATTTATTAATAGTTATTATTAGTACATTATTAATAGCAACTAATATTATTTTTATTAATTTTTTTTTTATTAATTATTGAATTATATAGTATTGTTTTATTAATTAAGATTTATTAATAATTATTTAATTGCTGGGAAACGTTCTGTTCTGAATTGATGTTCAGATTCAACAGGTCTTTCAGCTCCAAAGACTGGATGTTTTGAGACTGATAGATTATTTGATTAATTAATTATGCATGAATTAGTAACTTTTATTACAAGTTCTTTCTCACATGACACCACATGGCAGTGTTTTTCTTTTAGTAAATGGAATAAGATAAAAAAAACTTAAAAGAAATTAGTTATTAATTGATTATTAATTTTAAACTAATCTATAGTGAATGTAGAAAATAGGACTTAAATAAGAATTGTCTTTAAAAATGACACTGTGTGGATTTAACACAGTTGTATTTTAACTCGGATATGAACCAGTTGTTGGAATATTGGAATACACATAATTTTAATCTTGAATTAATTTTTGACTCTGCATAGAAATAAACTTAATGTTATTAGACATTCTGCTAATCTGATAAAACATCAGGTTTAAGAATTGTATGAATTTTGGTGTTTGATCCAAAAGCTTTCCAGTCAAAAATGGACAAAGAGTCAAGTCTGAGCTTTTGTCAGTTTAATGTTGAAAAAACATGTCAAAAAGCTTTTTTATGTTTTAAAGTTTAGATGATGGAAGAAGAGAGATAGTAAAAACAGGTTCAAATAACACAGTGAAATGCAGAGAGTCTGAAAAGCAGGGAGAGTTCCCCTTCGGAAGAAAATTGGGCTACAGGACACCTCGATCGTGGCCGTCCAGAGCTAGATTGATAAATAATGGTTTTTAAGGGCCGATGGGTCGGGGGATTTGGGGGTACCTTGAACTACAAAATCTAACAATAACTCTCTACTGAATCTAGGCTGGAAATAATAATATCCATAAGTCAGCGTGTGTTGAATAATAACTATTAATACTCTCCATTACCTCATGTTACATTGCAAGGAGGATTTGACATAAGCTTTCTTGTAAAAAATGTCTTTTTTATGACCATGTTAAAGTACCCTGTAGTGTGTTTAGGACAGAAACCATCAGACAGGCCCACAGTGGCAGAGCCAGACTTTGGGAGACTCCTCCACTCCTCTGCACAGAATAAGAGCATTTACCAACATTTCCTTCTTTATCAACAATGGCCAGGGTCACATCAGGTGAGCAGCAGGAGGCGCTGTAGTTCCCAATCACTACAGTTATACCTCCATCCACCACTGTTTCCTGGGAGAAGTTTCCTCTTCCTTGCTGGATGGAGATGTCTTGTATACCTGAGCCGTTGCCATCAGTGATGTTGACAGATAGGTCCCAGGTTGACTGGGTGCAGTCAGATGGGCAGATAGCTGGTACATTCATAATCTCACACACTGGAGGGGTGAAGTCAGTAATCTGGAATGAAAGAAACATTCATTCATTATCACACCCGCTTTATCCTTATCAGGGTCGTGGTTAGTCCCCTACCCCCTCACTGGGTGCAGGGCAGGGCATTACACTATTCAGCTAAGCCCAGGACAGGGCGCCAGTCCATCGCTGGGTGAAAGAAACATGAAAAGATTAATATACTGATATGCTGTGTATACTGAACATTGCCACACTGAATTTGATGGTCAGAAGACCAGGTATTATTATGGTGGAGGACCTTTCTGAGCACTGTAGTAACACTGACGTAGTGGTGTGTTAGTGTGTGTTGCACTAGTGAGTGGATCAGTCACAGCAGAGCTGTTGATGTTTTTAAACACGTCAGTGTCACTGCTGGAGTAAGAAGCGTCCACCAAACACAACTATCCAGCCAACAGCATCCTGTGACCACCAATGAAGGACTGACCAACACAAACTCTGCAGCAACGAGGTGGACCAACAAGGCAGATGTTTCTAATGGAGTGGGCATGATGGGCGATCAGTGTGTATTAAACAGCAGTAAACTAGCAAAACAACAAGTTGGAAAACTACAGAGTTTCTATGACAGAAGACAAATTGTGTGTGTGTGAGAAAGAAAGAGAGAGAGCTACAGATAATTCCAGCGATCCTAAATACGTCCCCTCACTAGAGGTGGGCGGATCGATCCAAATATCGATATCAACGCTGGTATTGATATTGAGCAATACTCGTGTAAAAAGATCTACCCTCAAGCTTTTTTCTCTCTGTATTTTGTTGACACCTACAATGTTTGGTGAAATTCTATCCTAGGTCTTTTGGATCTATGTAGCTTAAATATTAAAAAGTATGGTATCGATATCGACGATACTGGCCTTGTATTTACTTGGTATCGAATCAGTACCACCCACCTCTATGCCCCACTTCCCCTGCCCAATGCACGCATTACCTAGCAACCCTCAGCCAATCAGATTTTAGGACTCGAACTGTCTGTATACAACAATATCTCTCGACTAAGTGTCAGTAAAATAAATGTTTAAATGTTTTATTTTCCTGTTAATAGTTCTGCTTTCATTAGTAGTTGTTAATAGTTAATAGTTGTGCTAATTTAATTCGCAAGTTTCAGCTTAAACATTAAATGCTCTATAACTTGCAAATTAAAATAGCACTTTTTTTTATTTTAATGGTACAAACCAGCAAAAACGCAACACAAACAAATGGTGTGATTTGACCTCTTATGGGGGGCTGCATGACGTCACAGTTAATAAAATGTATTTTTAATATATCTTTAAAACAGAAGCACCACAAACGATGATTTCTGCAGCACAAACGAAGGGTAGTGCTTTTATTCCTTTTTTGATCACATGGGGAGCCCCTCCTCTTCCCCTTCTGTCAGATAAACGTGTGTGTCAGGCCTCAGCAGCAAGTTACACACACTGCACCTGGCAGAGGGTGGCCACTCCTCACAAGTGAGCTTTAAGAAACTTGATATGTGGACTAGACAGGCGATATGAAATAATGCATATTATTATTTTTTGAGGGGGGTGGCAGGGCCTGGGCAGGGGCTTGTGCCGCTCCTGATGAGGTGCCCATAACAGAAACTGTCACTTTCTAAAAGCTTGCAACTCCATGTATAATTCAAATTACCTACAGGTTCATCAAGGTTGTATGAAATTGTAATTTTTTTATATAAGGTATATTGGGTTGTCGGGCTTTTTCAGGCCCTTCTAAGATATCAATATAGTATCAAGTGTGAACACTGTCATTATTAGACTTTACCTTGCTGAGGACGGAAAGGCGGACCACAGCATAGTTAGAATCAGAGCCCCCTGGTGCCTCAGCCACGATGGTCAAAGTGATATCTGTTCCTGAAGTAGTGTTTACGGGTGGCGTGAGAGTCACTTCACTTTCAGCACTGACTCCACTCACCAGCTCCAGCCTGAAATCACAGAGAAGTGTTTTTACATTACAGTGACAATTTGTTGATGAATGAAAATGATTATAAACTACTGGTCAAAAGTTTTAGAACCATTTTTTCCACTTTTTAAATGAAAATGATTCTTTAATGTCTCACTGAGTCTGAAATGAAAGAATTGAAGTTAAATAAGAATTCAATGAATTACTTTATAGACCAAAATGTATCTAAATTTTGGACACAAAGTAGCACCTTTGTCAGATATAACAGCTGAACACACTCGTGACATTCTTTCTACAATAGACATCAAACATTCTTCAGACAGTTCTTCACAAATCTGCTGCAGAACATCACATAAATGTTGGCACTTGTAGGTTTGCTTTGCTTTTCACTTCATCTCAAATCAGCAGGATGGGGTTTAAGTCTGGAGACTGTGCTCCATTCCATGTTTTCAAGCTGACCATCTTGTTGTTTTTTCCTGAGGTAGTTCTACAGAACTTGGACTTGTGTTTTGGGTCATTATCTTGCTATAGGATGAAGCCCTGACCAACTAGGCTTTCTAAAACTTTTGACTGGTATGTATGTACACAATGTACATATATATACATTTTGACAATGTGACACATTCTCAAAACTAATTGGTACTGAAGGAAAAAGCTTGAATCCTAGAGCACTGAAGCATTTCAAACTAAATCGGTTTCTTAGCTTAAAACCACATAACTTACATAATAGACTCATAGAAATGATCATAGTTACTGAACAGGTTGAGGAGTTGTTGATTTAATTGATATGATTGATTTTATTCAGTATAAAGTTAATTACACTGAGTTATAGCTGAGTGAAATGCCTCTGTCATTTCTGATACTGATGATGTAATTTCCTGCAGCTCCAGTGGTTGTCACAGTGAAAGGCAGTTTACAATCTTCTCCTGGGAGCAGCGTGCTGTTTGCTGTAGCCTGCAGAGAGAAATGATGAAGAAATCAGAGTAACATCCACAACAGACAAACACAGTTTATATTTGAATTATTTTCTATTTTAAAATAATTGTATTTTTCTCCCGTTCTTACATTCTTTTGGGTGAAATGCCTTGAACAACAACATGCAAATGCACTGAAGCTAAGTGGGTCTGGGTTTGGTTAGTACTTGGATGGAAGGCCTTCAATAAAAAGGTTGGAGGACAACTGGTGGTGCTATTCCCCAATAACCCAAAAAATCTCACCCAAACAAAAATGAATGTCCAAAGATCTATAATATGATATTTCATATTTAAAAGGCCACAGATTTACTAAAGGATGTTCTAAGCACCTATATATAGTATATTGTACTAGTAATATTCTATAATAATATATAATAATATAATAATATTCTTCAGAAAGTAAAATTAGTAAAATTCCATATTTATGCACTGAGGCCCAGTTCCAGGAACATGACATGCAGGTTGCATAATAACATAAAAGATGCTGTGTTTACCTTTATAGTGATGCTAGACACAGACAGCTGTGTAGTGCTCTGCCTTTGAAAAAGACTTGAAGTGGCGCTGTCCTCTCCTTTCATCATGACCACAAATTCTCCTCCTGGAACTTCACTCACACTAACCAGAAGGTCTGCACCACCCATTTCCTGTACAATTCCATACGCCACACGTGATCCTGATACCTCCACCAGAGTGACCTCCTGCACCTTCAGACCCTCTGCACCCTTCTGTCCCGTTATTGTAAGTAACAGCTTAACAGGTAAGCCTGAGATTTCAAAGAAAAAGATGTGGACAATATTATATATATATTATATTATTATTATTATTATTATTATTATTATTATTATTATTATTATTATTATTATTGTGGGTGAATAATGCATATTTGCACTTTATTTTGTTCAGTTTAAATTGTTCTAAAGGGTCTAAATAGAAGGTATATGGCATTGGTTGGTGTGATAATACAAACCGGATTCCAAAAAAGTTGGGACACTACACAAATTGTGAATAAAAGCTGAATGCAATGATGTGGAGGTGCCAACATCTAATATTTTATTCAGAATAGAACACAAATCACAGATCAAAAGTTTA
>BRDA01085266.1:0-42725 GCA_036984385.1 Crenuchus spilurus
TTGATGCCATGAAATTTTGAAACAACATATTTTTTCCTTAAAATGATACATTCTCTCAGTTTAAACTTTTGATCTGTGATTTGTGTTCTATTATGCATAAAATATTAGATGTTGGCACCTCCACATCAAATCAAATCAAATTCAAATTCAAATTTTATTCGTCACATACAAGAAACTTGTAGTGAAATGCTTTCAGAGAAATCAATCAATCATGAATCAATCATTGCATTCAGATTTTATTCACAATTTGTTTAGTGTCCCAACTTTTTTGGAATCCGGTTTGTACCATTACTCTCCATTTTTCCAGCTCTACTGACTGCAAAGGTGCACTTTGTAGAGTGTCTGACCCAGTCATACCAGCACAACACACACTTACACACCACCACCATGTCAGTGTCACTGCAGTGCTGAGAATGATCCACCACTCAAATAATACCTGCTCTGTGGTGGTCCTGGGGTGGTCCCGGCCACTGAACGACAGCGTGAAGGGTATACAGAGAAGCAGATGGACTACAGTCTGTAATTGTAGAACTAAAAGTGCACCTATATGATCAGTAGAGCTGATTAAATGGACAATGAATGTGCAGTATTGGCCAAAGGTTTTCCAGGTACTTATTGCAAATTATTCATTTTAATGTCTCATTGCACTCTGAAATGAAAGCAGAGTACAAATAAACACTTTTAGTTATAAATCATGGAATCAATTGTAGACCAAAATGTATCTAAACATTGGACACATCACAGTGGCCACCTTTGGCAAATATAACAGCTGAACACACTTGTGGCATTTTTTTAACAATAGACATTAAATATTCTTCAGACAGTTCTTCCCAAATCTGTTGCAGAAGTTCCCATAAATGTTGGCACTTGTAGGTTTGCTTTGCTTTCACTTCATCTCAAATCAGCTGGATGGGGTTTAAGTCTGAAGACTGTGCTGCCACTCCATGTTTACAAGCTGACCATCTTGTTCTTTTTTCCTGAGGTAGTTCTGACAGAGCTTGGACTGATGTTTTGGGTCATTATCTTTCTGTAGGATGAACCCCTGACTAACTAGGGACATACCTGATGGTACTGCATGGCACCGCAGAAGGCTGTGGTAGTCGTGGTGGCTCAGGCTGCCTCTCTGTAGGAATTAGTAGCACCAGTTTTCAAGGCTTGATTTACCTCCATTACTGCAGAACAGCTTTTACCTGTTAAAGCATTTCATGTTCCCTGACAAAAACCTTTTTGTATATTTCTGTAATTTAAATACATTTTCAGTTTTGGGTAACCTTACAATTTATTAAACCTCTGACAGTTCACCACTTACTTTTGTATCATTTAAGCTATTCACTGGACTTGAATTACAATAAATGACTGGAAAAATGGTTTTATTCTAAAAGTTTTGGCCAGTAGTGTAGATATGTGTACCTAATGAAGCGGCCAGGGAGTGTATATTATAAACATGAAATACAGACACCATCTTAACATCACTTACTCTTATACAAGAGGTTAATAAAGGCGTAAAAGGAATTATGTGGTCTAAATTGAGTGTGCTGGCAGTTTGCGAGTGCTGATAAATCTGACCTTTGACTGGCAAACACAAATGCAAAAACCAGATTGAAACAAGGGGGTCAGTGCTGTTTACTTTCTCTAAAAGTGCTGTCTCTGCGACTATGACAGGCATGCAGAGAATTCCACAGATCATTGTGTGTCCCGATATGGCTCAGAGGTATGCAGTCACGTTAACAGAAACCTGGCCTACCTGACTGATCGAAACTACACCCACACATTATTAACCTCCCAACGCCCAGCTCTGGAAACAGTGCCACACTTTTGGAAGCTAATTCTACCTCAAATAGGAAGGACACGGAGAGTGACAGCTTTGAATGCAGCAGAGAGGGGGAGGAGTGAGGTGTTTGAGAAAGAGAAATACCAAGGTCTCCCCTTCTTTTTCATTCTTTTGTGTTGGCAGAAAAGCCATTTGCTGCATTTTTACATTCACTCTGCTGGCAGACTCGCTTTAGAGCCCGTAACTGTAGTCTTGTTCAAAATAGACTTTTAAATTTTTTTTTATTTTTTTATTGAGAACATCTCACCTTTGGGTTGCAGACGAAAGCTGAGAACATTCAATCAGGGCATCTTCTGTTCTGGTTTCAACACAGTGATTGTGCTCATTCAAGGCCTTCAGCAATCAGAATGTTTGCTGTTCCCTCGATCATATGCTGTTTCGCCTGTGACATTGACTGTAACCTGAATTCACATTTGCTTTCCTTTGAAAAAAAGAAAATAGCATTTGTTGCAGAATTGGTATGACCGATTAAATGCTCAGTTTAAACTGTATTCTCTATTAACATCTTAGATAAGTGACATGCTTAAAACATTGCACATGTGTAAGGCATTATCACATATTTGTTGAAATGAATGTACTTATTCCCTCTGGTTTGACTGCAAGGGACTGGCTTCCTTTCCAGAGTCACAGTGGAAGTGCATTCCTGAGGGCTTTTGTGGTTCATGTTGTATCCTCCCTCCCTAGTCCTGCAGTGAGCCCTGCCCAGCTGTGGGAACAGGGCTATGGGGAGGGTGCTGCCTTGTGCCCAGATTCACATTTTTGGAGGGTTTGTTAAAACCAAATTCAGCATTAATTTGTCATACCTGTTCCCCAATATGCAGGTACAATGGAACAGTTGGATTTCAGAATGCTTTATATTCAGTTTGAAACAATGTTCCTTATTACAAATATATTTTTTATTATAATTGTATAATACACTTTGTCAAAAACACATTTTATTTGTCTATTAAAGGTTGCATTAATCATGATATTGTACAGTTTTTTTATATCGTTACTTTCCATACAAGTATGCCCATTTTTGATGGTTGGATCAATGAAAATGCTCAAAAATGCTTTGAAAATCTCCTAACATTAATTTACATTAAAAAAAAAGCATATTTTGTCTTCTCCTGTAAATGTATCATTTTGTAGATACTTGTTTTTCTTTGAACAGCAATGATATTTAAAGCCCACTCTCAGTAACATACAGTATATGTTGAAAAAAAACCCCATAAAATTAGCATTGAATTTGTTGTGGAAGGAAGTGTTCTTTGCAGTGATGCGATAGATGATATAAGATGAATGGTTCTTTAAGGAACATTTTTTCTAAAAACATTTTTTAAGTGTATTAATGTTCCAAGAACATCAACATTATATAGAAACTATATAAATATATATAAATATATCAGTTAAAGGTATTTGCTCAATGCATATTTTTAGGCAGCCATCAGTTCACTGATGCATAGGCAAATTCTCATCTCTGTTGAATCTCTTCTTATGAGCATATTGTCAGTTCCACCAGCTCAAATCTTGTGCTGTATCTAAACTCAACTTCCCAGCCTCGGCACAGAGTAGACACCATGCAGTAGAGTTATGTCAGTGCATAATACAGTCAAGTGTGAGGAGCTGGATGCAGCTCTCAGCCAGCTCTCATTAACCCATGGCATCTTCAGTTCAAGTCTGCATGGCTGACATCCAGTTGCATCGGCCTGAGAAGCCAAGAGTGTGTGCTCATTAGACGAGCCCACACACACTGCCCACCTTGGTTCAACAGCAGCTAGCTCTCAATTCTCCTGTCTGATTGATGTTGTTGCCATTAAGATGTCACAGCTTTTATGTAAAAGTCCCTACTTGAGACAAGATGAACAGCCAGGCTGGGCGAGCTGAGAGGAGAAAGAGAGGTGCAGCAACACCTCAGAAAGCACAATGTTTCAAGACAATGACCTACATCTGTATTCACATTCATTATACAGATTAGCTCTCAATATTTCCCACTTCTCATTAGCATGGTCTGTCCAACTCATATGTGAATTGTATCTGGCATGGAAATGGCCTATCATAGCATTATGATTTCATGATTGCACCAGACAAGACAGAGACATTTAACTAACTGCTGCCTTCCCAATTTGGCTTTAAATTTGTTTTGTTTTGTGCATCCATGACCAGTCAGCATCTGTGACTAAAAACATTGTAATCGATAATGACTTCTTGATCTTAGACCCAGATCTTTGGTCATATTCTTTGAGCTTGAACATTGTGGAGGGTGTAAGCAAATTTATTTAAGCAGAGAATCCTGTCAGCCATAATCATTGCAGGTTGCCTCATCTACCAATATAAAAAGTTCTGATAGTTGGAGTTATTTCTTACCCTTGAACCTTGGAGATCATCATTATATAGGAAGGCTTAATGACTGTATCATGGATATCAAGGATTGGATGACCCACAGCTTTTTTAAACTGAATGATAGCAAAACAGGGGTTATTTTGTTTGCTCCTTTCTTTCTTTTCTGATAGAGTGTTAGCTTGTTTTGCATACCCTATGCATGATCTTTCGAAGTATGATTTTAAATAACCATACCAAACCATTCTGAGTTCATTATGCCATGCCTCAAGAGCTTTTGATGAACAGAGAAAGAAAATATGCTTCTTAATCAATAACTTGCTGCATTTCTGAGAGTAAATTCTCTTTCTACAATGTCTAGGGATGGAGTGTGAAGGTCCAACATTTCAGTACAGAAAGGAGGGTTTTCACCTTATTTTCCAACAGGTAGCTCAACATCTCAACTGTTGCCATAGTTAATACATGGCAAACCCTTGACAAACCCTTGTTGGGCATGACAGGACAAACCAGACATTCAAAAACAGCTCATATTCCAAGCATTACTCATCATAATCACAGCTTTAATGTTCATATTCACACTGCTGCTAATATGTGCTGCTTTGTTTATTGGATACAGTTTATGTCTTTCATTGCATTGTTTTTCTATATTCTGTATTATATTTTTTACTATATAACACAGAACATTTTCTGTAATATGTATTTTTGTTTTAAACTAGTTTACTTGTGAGTGTTGTGTGTATTATAATACAGTACACATGCACAGTGGCAGCTGGTAATAATGCTGGATGGGAGTGATAAAAACAGCTATTAATGGATAGCAATATAGTATCACGTGAGTCGCCTACCCAGTTAAAGCAATGAAAAGAGCAATATAGAATGTGGTCTCCACTATCTGGACATATACTCAGACAAACAGAGACAGAAATGATATATAGATGGCTGGCAATGAGTGACTTCAAGCTTCTCTATGACATGTCATTGAAAAGAAAAGAAGAACTAGAAGTATGCTTTTATTTGTCTCGTCATCTACAATGCACAATGGATTATAACTATAGCTTTGAATTACATAAACAGCCCATAACAGGTTTTTCCAATAATATTCTGAGATTCGTCTCTACTGAACAAGTTTGTAAAACAGTAATATAAAGTTGATTTTTAATGTTTGTTACAAGCAGGTTAAAGCTTTAGTTATCCATCGCACAAGCTCCATGTTTCTACAGTTGTGCTTGAAAGTTTGTGAACCCCTTATATTTCTATATAAATATGACCTAAAACTAAAAGTCTTAAAAGTAGACAAAGAGAACCCAGTTAAACAAATGTTAGACAAAAAATGTTATAGTCATTTATTTATTGAGGAAAATGATCTATTATAATATATTTGTGAGTGGCTAAAGTATGTGAATCTATGCTTTCAGTATCTGCTGTGACACCCCTTTTGCAGCAGTAACTGCAACTAAACATTTTTTGGTAGAACGACTTGTGTACATATAGTCATCTTGCTGCATGCCCCACCTTCTCTTGAGATTCAGTTCATGGACAGATGCCCTTTACAATTCTCTGATATAATTCAGAATTCATTGTTCCAACAATGATGGCAAGCCATCCTGGCCCAGATGCAGCAACACAGGCCCAAACCATGATACTATCACCACCATGTTTCACCATGTTTGTGCTGGAATGCTGTGTTTTCCTTTATCCAAACATAACACTTTTCAATTCAGCTAAAAAGTTATATTTTCATCTCATCTGTTGACAAAACCTTCTCCCTTAAGGCTTGTCTACATGTTCTTTATCAAACTGCAGACCGGCAGCAATGTTATTTTTGGAGAGCAGTGGTTTTCTCCTTGCAACCCTGCCTTGAACATTAATATTAGCCAATGTGAAAGAGGCCTTCAGTTGCTTAGAAGTTATTCTGGGGTCCTTTGTGACCTTGCTGACTATTACACGCCTTGCTATTGGAGTGATCTTTGTTGGTCGACCACTCCTGGGGAGGGTAACAATGGCCTTGAATTTCCTCCATTTGTACACAATCTGTCTGAATGTAGACTGGTGGAGTCCAAACTTTTTAAAGATGGTTTTGTAACATTTATATTTTCATTAACATTTTCAGCATTTGGCAGACGCTCTTATTCAGAGCGATGTACAATAGTGCTTTGACTCCATTCAGAGAATTATCTCAGCTAGTACAGAAAGGTTAGAGTCCAAACTTCTCTTCAGTTCAGACACTTTTAGAACAAAACCTTTTACAGCCTGATGAGCATCAACAACTCTTTTTCTGAGGTCCTCAGAAATCTCTTTTTTAGTTCCATGATACACTTCCACAAACATGGCTTGACTTGAGAAGAGTAGACTTTGATAGATCCCAGTTCTTTAAATAAAACAGGGTGTCCACTCACACCTAATTGTCATCCCATTGTTTGAAAACACCTGATTCTAATTTCACCTTCAAATTAGTTACTAATCCTAGACTTTCACATACTTTTGTCACTCACAAATATGTCATAGTGGATCATTTTCCTCAATAAATAAATGACGAAGTACTGTACGATATTTTTTGTCTCATTTTTTTAACTGGGTTCTCTTTTTTCTACCTTTAGGACTTATGTGAAAATCTTGTGATGTTTTAGATCATATTTATGCAGAAATATAGAACATTCTAAAGGGTTCACAAACTTTTAAGCATAACTGTATATACAGCTGCTGTACCACCATTAGCTTGGTGCCAATGTTGTTCCAGATACACACACAAGAAAAAGCAATTTTGTTGCTTCTATAATCAGCATGGTAGGACTGAGACCTCTATATTATGTGTTTTAGGTCAATTTTAGTGTCTCTCACAAGATGTTGACAATGAGCTTATAGTCAATGAATTTATAGTTCAGGTGTTTACTCTCAGGATTCTGTGCTCAGCTAATAAGTTTAGCACATATTTCCCACATGGCATCATGAGGTGTTAGAATAGCCACCCATGCTTACAAAGTCTACACTTTAACTAAGTCTTGTAACTTTTGCAAGTCTGCAAGTTTAAATTCTGCACTTTAAAAGAAACTGTAAATCAAAGCAAGGGTCATTGACATTCTTTATCCTTTGCCGTTTGATTATGTCACCTGAGCTTGTGAAACCCAGTTGATCTTTGTCATGTGGTGGTAGAACAGCCTGGCCTCCTGAAATTTATATTATGTGTTCCACGTTGCTAGGATACATCATTTTATAGTAGCTTTATTAAATTATCATATTTGGTTGAATAGAGAATGATGACTTTATTTATCAAGTACACCACGTTCTGTGTGATATCACCATCAGAATCATTTTAACCTCCATTGCACATAAAGCACTGGAATTTCTCTTAGAACATTTGGTGCTGCCCAAGGTGGACTAGTACAGTTAGGATATACACAGAAAGATGATATACAATACACTAACTGCTTACTGTCCCAAGCTTTCTTTAGTATAAGGCTTATTCTTCAGTAAGGATATGGGAGACCTGTATGGATGTTTATTCATGCAGATATGTACATTAAACTCTTAAAAGTGATGGTTCTTCAAGAGTTCTTTAGTAAAAATATGGTTCTATATAGAACCATGAACACCCAAAGAACCCAAAGTGTTTTTGCATACTGAAGGGTTCTTCGGATTGATGAGGAATGTACTGTACACTCTTAAAACAGATGGTTCTTCAAGGGTTTTTTAGTGAAGAAAAAGGTTCTATGAAAACTCAAAGAACCCTCTGCATGATGAAATGATTCTTCAGATTGATGAAGAATGTGCTGTAGATGGTTCTATATAGTACCAAAAACGGTTCCTCTATAATTGCAAGCTAGATATTTGACACCAATAGCAGAACACTTATTGGTGCTGTATAGAACCTTTTTAAAATACATGTAGGTTCCACATTGAAATGTCTACATCATCTGTCCAAAGATCCTTTTGATCATGCAAAGAACTCTTTAATCATGCAAAGGGTTCTTTGAGTCTGTGTGGTTCTATTCAGAACGGTTTTCATTACTAAAGAACCCTTGATGAACCATATTTTTTAAGAGTGTAGATGGTTCTATGCAGAATTCTTTTGAAAATGGTTCTGTATAGCATCAAATAGAGTTCTTCTTTTGTTACAAGCTTGAGAGCATAATATCAGAACCCTTTTTTTGGGCTATATAGAACCATTTTCATAAAGGTTCTATATAAAACCATCTACAGCACATTCTTCGTCAATCTGAAGAACCTTTTCATCACGAAAAGAACCCTTTAGGTTCATGTTCAAGGTTCTGTATAGAACAATTTATTTACTAAAGAATGCTTAAAGAACCATCTCTTTTAAGAGTGTATGTAATTTATTGTCTTTACTTCAAAATGTAATGAGGCAGTGGTGGATGTTTATAGGTAGCAGATAGGTGGACTGAATAGAAGTGCCAAACTGGAAAAACAGTTCAAGATACTGTTGGTTTTGAGGTTGATGGATTTAAGATATTACCCAGAGGGAAGTTTTTAGAACAGGTGGTGTCCTCAGCAGGAGTTGTCAGCAGTGATCTTGTTGACATTCATCTTTACTCTGGATTTATACATCTTCACTGCTGGGGTGTTTGCAACCATGCATTGCAGACTGCATTGTAAACAGCATTGCCCTTGGAAACAGCAGTTGATGTGGTGAGGGCAGAACGTGAAACCACACTGTGATGGGAGATGTGATGAAATTTTCAATAATAACATTGCAGAGCTGGAGACCTTGACATTCTATTCAGTTCTGCACTGGTTCCTCTACATTATTTTTACTTTAATAATTACACATCCTACTACTACTCAAAGGAATAAGAATTGAAATGTTAGATTCCCACTTCTCAGTGGTATTTGTGGTTTGCAAGTTCAGCACAATGAAATATCATAAAATAGCAGTGTTGTACCAGTAATGGGTGGTTCAAGCTAGCTTTGAATCTCAAGGTGAACACACTGTATAACATACATGCTTTCCATACACATGTATTGAGTGCGTAGGCTGTTTTGGTCAATATTCAAAAATCTTTTATAACCATTCCACCTTTACGGCCTTATGGAATACTTCAAAGCAGGCCGATCCGATAAAATAGACCTCTGACTGGCAAAATGGAAGGGGAGGGACCCTTATCATGGCTATTCTTTCCTGCTTGCCCTTTGATACCATTTGATTACAGGCACATGAAAGGCAAGCTGCAAAATCATTTCCCGTTCTCTGAGTAAACAGGGCCTCTGTCTTTATCAGCTCGCCCTCAGTGGATCATCCGGGATCCCACCAGCCTGTCCCCAACATTGAGCAACAGGATTGACGTCCCTACACAGGTCCACTGTACCGAGCAGAGAGCACAGCCTTTTAACATCACAAATTACATAAGATTATCAGTTTTCCTTTACCTCTAAAGGCTTCAATAGATTCCAAGAACATGTTTTTGACAGAGAGCTCAAAATGGACACATGATGATGAAGTGATGTGTATAGCATTAGTCAGCATTTTTTTTTTTTTAATCAGTCACCTGATATGGTACCCAAAAAGTATGGTACCCAAAAAATTATAAATTAAGGTTAAAGATCTACCAGCCAGTGAGAAAATGATTGAGTAGTTTTTATATTTTATCAATCGCCTGTCTTGAAAGAAACGGACTTGCAGATTCTTTGTGTTATGTAGAAAAATGCACATCCATGGCACTAGAGCAGCTGGGCAGTTGGATAATTGGAATGGTCTCTTGCTAAAATTTAAATTGTGTTTTTGCTATCAGAACAGAAGGTGGTCATCTTTTTTGTCTTTGTATCAAAGTCCTGCATATAACGTTGGTCCCACGGTCGAGCATATCTCTGTAGTAGGTGGTAATGAGCCATTCATCGTTATCTTATCTGTGCACTTAAAATTAGGTCCAAGAATTCTCTGGTCTGAACCATCACCTTAAGAGAGATACAAGGCATATGGAATTTTTTAAAATGTAACATCTAAAACATGTTGCCTAGCATCACAATCATAAAACAACTGAGAATGGCTGAGAATGTTTTTAATTGGTTTACAATGCATTGATTCTGTAAATACATAGATACACATAAATTCTTTAAGAAATACAAAATACTTTTGTATGAAATTCCTGTGTATGAACAAAATGAATATCCTTAAAATATATCATATTCTTACTAGGACACAGTAGTTACAGTTATTTCATGTTTTGTCTAGATGTTTGTTGGCCTCTACATTTTTACGGCTGTGCTTGTCATGCTGTGGGAAATCACAGATGGAAAAAATATACATAAACACTTGTTCATCTTGCATTACTAAGATTGTTCTTTAGGAGACAAATGAGTAAAAAAAATAATCTGTACAATAATCTATTTATCTTAGCCATAAAATACGGATGTACTGAGATACTTAGTACTGTAGCCATATTGTGATTGCAAAAACTAGATGGTAAAAATTATATTACATCACTAAATAAAATGTAATCCCATTACTGTACTATATTAATTTTTACAAAACAGATTCTGATAGACAGAAATAGACAGACAGACAGACCAATCTTTATTAATCCCAAGGGAAATTGTAGCATTACAGTAGCAAGACATAACATTACACAAACAGTTGAATGTTTAGCCAAAAAGAATAATATTAGAATAGACATTACATCATTAAATAAAAAGTAATCCCATCTCTGTAATATATTACTTTTTACAGAACAAATTATGATAGATAGATAGATAGATAGATAGATAGATAGATAGATAGATAGATAGATAGATAGATAGATAGATAGATAGATAGATAGATAGATAGATAGAGCTTGATACCTGTTTGCATAGCTTTGACTTAGTAAGGTAGAATGTTCTCACACAACTCATAACTGACAAGGCATAGAGCTTAGTTCACCAAGTATCCACCATTACACATAACATTTCTCCTTTTTCCATAAATAGCTGGTTCTCTGACTTGAAATTTCCTTTAGAGATCCAATATCCTAGACCCTCTTCTATTGCTTAAAAACTATGTGCAAATTATAAAAAGGAAAGTTCTCACACTTATCCTTTTCTCTAAAACTTATTTAAAAATCATTCTCTGCCCTTTAACAAACTCACACAGCTAGTTTTGCCCACAAAACTCTCTCATAGGATAAACATCTGTGAAAACACAATGATTTAATAAAAAATTTAAAGATTTGCATCTTCTACAATTATTGATATCAGTATTTCATGTTTTAAATATCACAGTTATCATCAATACTGGTATATTGTGACATCCCTAATGTTAATACTTCCACAGGTTATCTTCAGATTAAAATGGTGCATTGTATCATAATTAATAACTTATCCTTGGTATAATAAAAACAATTTGTTTTTATATATTATATTTCAGAAAGGTGTCTATACACCTCCAGTTCACACAGCAGTGCCACATAAGCTGTTAATGTTGGCAGCATGTCACCCAGCAGTGATTCAGAAACCCAGAGCAAGGACATGGCTGCGTTCCATTCACTCCTATCCATGTGTGGACGTCAAGCATCCCTGTGACTGTGCTTTCACACTAGCAATATATTTTATTCATTTGGAAGTGATGTAGACATTTGAATATGATTCAAATTCAAATAGAAGTTATATGATCAGTGAGGTAGATTGTTCTAGAGAAACTTAACAGAAGCAAGTTAGGAACAGTTATGAATACATTGGCTGATTGACCTAAAACTTATAACTCTTTTAAATATATTCAGTTAGGAGATGTACATGTAAACAAATTAACACTAAGGGAAAAACTTTATCACCATCAACATTACATATAAAATGTAGAAGATGTGTTGGTGATTAATTTTTGTTGTACACTCTTAAAAAGATGGTTCTTTGTTAAAGAAAATAGTGTCAAACCACCAACACTTAATAAACCCTTTGAATAATTACACGTTTCTTTAAATGGTGAAAATATTCTTCAAACTTCAGATGGTTCTGTATAGAAACTTTTTGAAAAAGGTGTATCAGTATTAAGCTGGTAAAAACAGAGGAACACCATTTGGTGTGTTGACCAAAACAGTGTGTTCATTGTTCTATACATAATCATCATAATCAAAGAACACTTGAAGAACCATGTTCATGAACCATGCAACCTCTTGTTTCTATCATACAACTATGAATATCTTTCATATCTTATCTGAATATCTTTCAACACTTACATAGAAACTCTGCAGAAAACTTGCTGGAATGAGTATTATTCAGTCAGGCATCATTATGAATTTATGATATACTTTATTCATGTGGAAATGATGTACAATCTGAATATGAAGCAAATTCAAGTTATAACCCATCTAGTGACCCTCTGATATCTTTGTATGAAAGGTCTAAAGACATGGCGGCCTGTTTCACAGTTTGTCCACAGACAGCTTCCCTCTCAATGTCATTCTTGTGGTCTACTATGCCCACTGCTTCGCCCCTTTGCACATGTTTAAACTTTAGTATGCCATGTTTAAGCAACATGCCACCACAACTATGTCACAGAGATTTATTTTGGCCCTGTAAACATACCCAAACAAGTTGGTATTTTTTTTGGAAATATTCAGCACTGCAGGGGCAAAGTATTGTTGTTTTGTTATGCCATCAGTAACAGTGCTGCAATATGACTTTTATTCAAAGCTGAGATGAATACAAATCACTACTGACCAGCCTTTTGCTGACTGACAGCTTGATTACCATCAAAAATGTCATCCAGACCACACTGGAGTAAGCAGGGATGGAGAGGTCAGCAGCCTGTGACGTTCTTCTTACAGCGTGGGTCACATTAGTCAGGCAGTGGTGGTCTGGAGTGGCCTTTGCTTAGATGGGCCGTGGCTGGACCACTAAGAGGTCAACTCCTCCTCTGTCTAATCCAGTTGTGCTGTAGCTCAGTGCACATTAAGATCTTTCTATTATTCAGCAAATCTGTGCTGCTGATAAGTGTACCTCCAGCCACTTGGTGCTATTTGTTCTCTGCTGTTGACTTTGGAAGGTCCTGCTGTTGGTGCTGTTAGTCTGTCTAGTTCGGAGGCCTCAGATGTGTGTGTGTGTGTGTGTGTGTGTGTGTGTGTGTGTGAGAGGTGAGGGCAGTAGCTTGCCATGTTCCCTTTACACAAACATATACACACAAACAAACAGGCTGCCACCATGACCTCTTAGTTAGTGACAAACACACGTCATACACAGTCGTCATTGCTAAATGTACTTAGTCACTCACATGGCGCTATGTCCTCTGTAAACAAAACACTGCTGCTCTTCTGTTTATTTGCTTTGGTTCCTTGCTTTTAGAGCTGACTTTTTATCTGTTTATTTAAAGCTACATGATATGCAAGCAAAGGATTTTATTATATAATATTATCATCGTAATAATATAATAATAATAAATAATATATCTGTTTTAATATTGCTTTGGCAAAATGCATAAAGCCTTAATATTATTTCTAACTAATGTTATAATTATTATATATACAGTTTTAAAGGGAAGATATTTCAAAAGTCCTCCTTCAAAATCTAGGATGATGCATATACAGCGCCCTCCAAAATTATTGGCACCCCTGGTTAAGAAGTGTTCTTTGGCTTCTAATGAATTCTTTAAAAATATACATATATATATATATGCAAAGAAAGAGAAAAATATAAGTTTTAATTCAAGTGCATTTATTTGGTGGGAAAAAAACAACATTAAGAAATCTTTTGAATGAAATTATGTGTGCCACAATTATTGGCACCCCTGGTACTTTGTACAACCTCATTTTGCCAACAAGACAGCACTTAATCTTCTCCTATAACTTTTCACAAGATGAGAGAATACAGAACGAGGGATCTTCAAAAATTCCTCTTTGCACAACCTCTCTAAATTGTCCAGAGTCTTCTCCTATGCACTCTAAATTCAGCTCACCCCACTATTGGGTTGAGGTTTGGGGACTGAGATGACCATGAGAGGAGCTTGATTTTGTGCCTTGTGAACCATTTTTTAGTAGATTTGGCCACATGTTTAGGGTCATTATCTTGCTGAAAGACCCAGTGATGACTCATTTTCAGATTTCGGGCAGAGACCACCAGATTCTGACTCAAAATGTCCTGATATTTTAAAGAGTTCATGATCCCATGTATCCTTACAAGGTTCCCAGGTCCTTTGGAGGAGAAAGAGGCCCACAGCATCACCGATCCTCCCTCATACTCAACAGTGGGCATTAGGTGTTTTTCTGCGTACTCATCCTTGGTGTTACGCCAGACCCACTTAGAGTGTTTGTTGCCAAAAAGCTCTATCTTGATCTCATCTGACCAAAGCACACGGTCCTAGTTAAAATCCCAGTACCGCTTGGCAGTCTCCACCTGTTTACACTTATGAGTATTACACAGGAAAGGCTTTCTCTGTGCATGCCTCCCAAACAGCTTGTTGGCATGTAGATAGCGTCTGATAGTTGTTGGGGAGACCTCGTAACCCCAAGATGCTGCCATTTGATTCAATTCTCTTACAGTGAGCTTTGGAGAACTTTTTTACTTCTCTTACCATCCTTCTCACTGTGTGTGGTGACAAGAAACACTTGCATCCTCTTCCAGGCTTGTTTGTCACAATTCCAGATGTTTTGAACTTTTTGATGATTGTTCTGACTGTAGATAAGGGCATCTGCAGGTGAGTGGATATTTTCTTGTAGCCATTGCCTGATTTATGAAGCTCGACACACATCTGCTTTACTTGAAGAGTGTGTTCTCTTTTCTTTCCCATGTTTAAGAGTGAGAAAGAGAAATAGGCTTCTGTGTAACGCCATATTTATACCCCAGGAAATCAGGAAGTGATGAATTACTAATTAAAGGTTCCTATATACTTTGATCCACTTTATAAATTACAGTAGAAATGACATAAATGGTACAAATACATTTATTTCCAAGAAATTTTTAATGGTGACAATAATTGTGGAACAGGTCATTTTATGGGGAAAAAAATTTTCTTAGTCATGATTTTTTCTTTATTTTTTTTCACTTGAGTTGAAGGTTGCTTTTTTCTAATGTTTTTCAGAGTGAAATTATGCTTCTGCAATAAAAAAGTAATTTATTTTAAGGCTTTTGACACATTTTAACTAGGGGTGCCAATAATTATGTAGGGCGCTGTATCTAGTAATGCATTTGATAACATTAGAATATCACAAAAAATAATTTTTGTGTATAGTTTATTTCAAAAAAGGAAACTGTCATATATACAATACCCATCAAAAGTTTGGACACATCTTCTAGATATTCAGTGGTTTTTCATTATTTAAAAATTGTCTGCATTGTAGATTAATACCAAAGTCATCAAAATTATGAAGAAATAAACAAAACTGTGTTAAACAAACCAGAATATGTTTTATATAAAAAAGCACCCCCTATTTAAAAAAGGCACCCCTTGCTTAGTTGGCATTTTTTCAGTCAGTTTTATGAGGTAGTCACAGTCAGTACTTGCATCTCTTGCCCTCTTAATGTGTTTGAGACATCAGTTGTGTGCTTGCTTTGAAAAAAACTAAAACATATTTTGGTTTGTTTAACACTTTTAAGTTTACTACATGATTCCTTATGTTCCTTTATTGTCTGGATGACTTCAGTATTAATTTACAATGTAGGAAAAAATAAAAACACTGAATGAGAAGGTGTGTCCAAACTTTTGCTTGGTACTGTATTATATTTATATTTCAAGCCTTTTTATGTTGATCAGTATGACTTATAGTTCATGAAAATCAGCAATCCAGAATCTCAGATTATTAGAATATTTCATTTTGAGTTTGAATAAATAGTTATTCAACCAAACACTGAAACAAAAAGCCTTGAAATATGTCAGTTTATGTGTAATGAATATATAAAATATATGACTTTTAATTTTTTAATTAAATGATGAACACAAATTAATTTATTCTTGATATTCACATTTTTGGAGATGCATTTATGTATATTTCTTTACATCACTCCTTGATTTTCTGTGGCATGCAAAAGATTGGGCACTCCTGGTCAGAATTGATCTTAGTGTGAACATTTATCTTTACTGCGAATTTCCTGATTTCCAAAATGTATATAGCTAAAGATGACACATGTATTTAATATTTTAAGAAAATATGTTTTAAATTCCACCTTTTACAGTTTCAAAATAGCAAAAAAAGAGGAAAATATAAAGTTTGGCCTACATGAAGGGTCATTACTTAGTAACACTCCCTTTGGCATTTAAGCACTTTTTGTAGCCAGCTAAGAATCTTTCAGTTCTTGTTTCTTGAATTTTAACCCATTCTTACTGTTCTTTGAGGTTCTTGTTCCATCTTGTGCATTTAGGATCATTATCCTTTTCTATTTTGTTCCCTTTTCATCTTCAGGTATAAATAGATGGTGTGCTTTTACATTTTGCTGGTATTTAATTAAGTCCATGCCTCCCTCTATCAGCGAAATGTTCCCTGTGTCACTGACAGCAACACAAGTCCAAAGTGTGATCAATCCACTCCCATACTTAGCAGTTGGAAAGGTATTATTTTAACAATGCTTGTTTTCAAACATATTTTTGCTCCTTTAGCCAAAAAAAGGTCTTTAAAGGTCCACAGGCTGAATCAGGATTGTTAAGATGTTTATTTGCACATTTTCCGATGGTGAACTTTGATGCATGAAAGGTTTGCTTCTGATGACTCAGAAAAGAATTTATAAAGCTTTGAAATTTTCATCACCTGGCCTTTTCTAATGATGAATATGAACAAGCCAAAGCCCTAATAAGCTGATAAAGATCTGAGACTTTGGGAAAAAATTATCTAATATCTCTAAAAGTGTACAAAATAAAAACTAATCTTGCTTAAAACATTAAAAATAATACTGAATCTTTAACTTTATGGCTCTTGGTGATCATCTTTCACACACTTATTGATTTGTAGTGCCAAAAATATTAACTGGGGTGCCCACACTTGCATGCCACTGTATACACAGTACAGTACATAAAGTTTGGACACACCTTCTTATTCAATGTTTTTATTTTTACATTTTCCCCCCCTACATTGTAAATGAATACTGAAGTCATCGAGACTATGAAGGATCACATAATGAATCATGTAGTAAACTTAAACGTGTTAAACAAACCACAATTTTTTTTATTTTAGATTCTTCAAAGTAGACACACAACTGATGTCTCAAACACATTAAGAGGCAAGAAATGCAAGTAATTAACTCTTGACAAGGCACAGCTGTTAACTGAAAGCCATTCCAAGTGACTACCTCATAAAGCTGACTGAGAAAATGCAAGAAAGCTGTCATATAAGCAAGAGGTGCCTACTTTGAAGAATGTAAAACACAAAACATATTCTGGTTTGTTTAACAATTTGTTGTTTATTAAATAATTCCATGTGTATTTCTTCATAGTTTGGATGACTTGAGTATTAATCTACAATGCAGACAATTTAAAAATAATGAAAAACACTGAATATCCAGGTGTATCCAAACCTTTGATGGGTACTGTACTTATAAAATGAATTTACATGTATATTCTGAGTTCTTACACATAATGTTGAAAATAGTAGAACTTTATACCTTTATACACCATATAGCAGTGGTAGTATAATGTATATAATTATCTTCTAATCTACAATTTAAACGTAACAATTATAAGACTATTATGTATGTTATGCAGTTATAATAAGCAGTTGTTCTGTATGTTAAGGGGTTAATATCTGTACATATCTGACATGTAACAGTACAAATAATATTTTTTAGACCTTATAATGTGATCTGAATTGACTCATTCACTCTGGATTCTCCTCTTGTTAATAAGTGTGATTAAATGTCAGTTTGTGGTCATTTGGACTCTGCTAATGGCATTCACTGTGTGCTAACAGAGACTTCCTCTTAATTATCACCAACTCCTCTTCTCCCACTGCAGGAGAAGCCTGTGCCATATGAGTGCCAGCAGCTCTCTGGCTCTCTCACACATTTCACCACAAGAAGGAGCTTAGGGTATGGGGTAGCTAGGCAATCTGGAGTGTTTTTTCCTATCAATAAAAATCCTGCATTCATGTCTGTAAATCAGCACGATGTGAACATCAAGCTGTATAATGCAGCAACCCAACCACAAAAATTCAACTTTCCAAGAGAACGCCTTACAAACTTCAAATGTCTTTTTGCTGTTTTTGTATACTCCCCATAGTAATTTGAAAATGGGACTTTTTAATGACCAAAACATTAACACACACCATCCTCAGGTAGACTGGGGCAGCTCTCCTTTCCAAAAAGACGGGTTCATGCATGCATGGGGGTTATTCTGCTCCTGTCACTTTGGAATGTGCAGAATTTGACTTCCACCATGCTACATTAAACAGCATATGTTTTTATTTTGCCACCGGAGACTGAATGTCCCTCTCAATGGATGGGAAGCGGAAGAGTGGAAAAAACGCCTCACAGTGAGGGCATCGTTAAAGTCACATTCATTCACAAATTTTTGTCAACTTCAAAATGGGTGACTCATTTGGTGTTCAGTTGTAATTGCAGTTTGAATTAGGCCCGTTTATTTGCTTTTGGCGTAGGCACCATGTGGCTGTCTGAGACATCCAGGGCTTTGTTACTGTTTTTATGTTTCATGATTCACCAAACTGGGTAGCATGTTAGGGCATCTCTGTAGGGTTTTGTGTGAGTGTGTGTCTGCTGCTCACTGTATGAAAAGAGTTTCTGAAAGCCAGGAAACAAATCTCCAGATTCCATAAAGAGACCCTTACCTTGACTTGTGTACAGTAATTTATCTAATACAGTTTACACAGTTGCATCCATGTACATAAAGGTGTAAGCCTGAATCTTAGAATGCAGCCATTATGATTCATTAGCTGGGGAATTTGTTAAGGAAGTACCATGACTCCCATGGCCTATTTTTCATGCCAGGAATTTAAAAAATACCACATTCTGAACTCTGAACACAACTTTGCTTTTTGTAAACTCTGACTAAAAGGTGACCACTTAGTAAAACTCTTTTAAGTAATGGATTTTGTTACTTTAACATTTTAAAACCTCTTTTTTTCTGTATTTGTATGCCCAAATATTAGGTAGGTGTGTGTGTGTGTGTGTGTGTTGGGGTGTGTAAAATAACCCTTTTGTTTTAAATTTATGGCTGAACACCAACACATGTAAATTAATAATGTACCTAATCTCTGAAATGTGAAGAATAGATGCTGAATCAGTTGGTGTGTCCGAGGAGTTTAAGCGATTAATTAAAGTAATAATAATAAAAACTGTCAATGTTTTCTTTTTTTAAAGACCTTTAAAAAAAAAAACACTTTAAACATCCAATGAAATGGCATTTTATGGTCAAATTAGAACATAAATTACAAATTAAAAAACTGCATTATCATGCTAATTTTGTTCACTTTTTAAACACCACACTCATCTGTGTGGTGGTGCAACAGCACTAAAGGTTTTTCAGCATTTGATCCAGTTTATTCCTTGTTTTATGCTGCGAAGCATAGCTGGTTTACATTCAGACAAGAAAATTTTGCATTTCTAGTGACCCCTAGTGGATGTTTTTTAGCTTTCCATACCTCTACCGATTGGTAGAGATGGCACAATCACATTGTGTTAAGTTCAAGAAGGTATAGTGACTTAAATGTGCTCTACCAAATGGTTGAGCACAATGTTAAAGGGTTAAGCACAATCTTACAAAGTGTTCTGGAACAGAATTATGGAACAGAAAAAAAAACTTTGTAATGTCCCCACCACTCTGATAACAAAACTATGTCCATGCATAAAAGAGCCTGAATGGTACAGTAGCTCCCATGCAACTAATGATCAGATTTGTCAGTATAGGCTTGTCTGTTTTTCCTAACAGAAGCAGACTTGAGTTAGTAGCCTCTCAAACTGTTGAGGCCGTGTTATTCCTCCTGAGCAAATGCTCACTGTGTGGTAGTAATGACAGAACTTTCTCTCAGAGTGACTCATGGCCTGTGCATGCGCCGATCACTCAGGAGCTGGCCTCTCGCCCATCTTCTCTCCAAGGTGAAGAATGGGAAGAATCTTCTCAGGGAAAACATCAAGGCCCTCAGCCTGAAGGTGTTCACTTTTGCACTGTTTTGCGGCTGCTGTTTCCCTCACCTTCAGCGCCTGCACCACCACCATCCGCCCCCCACTGCCCCCATACAAGAGAAAATCTGCAATCAAGAAATGGACCGTGCTTGAGAGGGGGAAAAAGAGAAAACAATTAGTCATTGATTTCAAAGAGAGTGTATAATAAAACATTTCCCCCTTAGGCAAACCTTCTGAATACAAACACGAATTAGCCACCTACGCCAGTGCTGTGAATAAGGCGAAAAGAATGTACGGCAGCCCACTCAGCTGCCATTAAAGAGTGACACACTTAGACACACCGACACATGTAGAAATGCTTCTCACCAGCAGAACTCTGCACTTTCCGTACTTTGTAAGCATAGGGTTCATACTGAGTGTTTTTTGTCCAAAACACACAAATCCATATTTCTTGATATTTATTCCAATATAGCATGGTCCATGATCTTTATGCACAAAGAACAAAGATTAAAACTCAACATATGTGCTGCTACATTAAGTCAAATATAATATCTATATATATTTAATGGTACAATGTTTCTTTTCCTTTGAGAAAGTATATTACATATATTACAGTTGTCATATCGTGGGCAATTTTGGCTTGTTATAAAGTGAACTTGCCTGGAAATGGGAAAGTAATGGTAGCCCATCTTACCACGGCTATAATGTGTATTTGGAGTCCTCTTAGGGACAGATGATCGCTGCCGTCAGCTCGTCTGCCTCTTTTCAGTTTCCCTAGCAACAACCATGGTTTCTAAGGCTTTCACTAGATTTGACTGTATGTAAGAGATGCCAGACAGAAAAGAGAGAAGACAGGTTTGAACAGAAAATCATGAAAAAAAGATTAAACCTCTCTGAAATCAGTGTTAGCAAAGGTTAAACCTCAGTTGACTTTAATCTGTTTTATCTCTACATGTAGGCTCATATAAGCCTCCGACATTTGGAAAAAGAAATAAAATATGAAAAGCTTTTATTGTTCTTTTTTTTCCAAAATGAATACATAAATATTTACTCTTTAAAAAGGATAAGTACAGCTTAGGAAACAGTGTCGTTTTGGCAGTTTGTGTCAACCATTGACCAGAGCGAGAATGAACGTACTTCACAGAGCTGTGACATCAATAATGTATCAGTTTCCAGGAAAGGCAGATTTGTCGTGCTGTCCCTTCACCCACAACATATATGTGAGAAATGCTCCTCTGAGGTCATAAAGGGATGTCTAGAGTACATTTTGTTTGCAAGAGACAGTTTCACTGATAGGAACAGTAAACCACATTAGTGCAATTTAAACACCGTCGGTGGTCAAGGTCAGTTCTGATTGGACACTTCCTCTCTTCAAGATGTGGGACTTTTTGTCTTGAGAAAATATTTTGGTTCTTTTTAATCAATCCCTGGCACTTTTGTGATAATTATTTTTATACAAACCCCATTTCAGAAAAGTTGGGACACTTTACAAAAATGCAATAAAAACTGAAATCTTTCATTTGTTAATTCACTTGAACCTTAATTTAACAGACATAAGTACAAAGAAAAGATTTTAAGTGTTTTGAAAGTTGAGACAGAGGAATGTTTACCATTGGTCACATCACCTTTTCTTTTAGTTATACTGTTTAATCCTTTGGGAATTAATTAAACTCATTGTTGCAGCTTTGCAAGTAGAATTTGTGCCCAATCTTGCTGTAAACAAGACTTGAGCTGCTCAGCAAGTCTGTGGTTGACATTGTCTGATTCTCCTTGTCATGATTTGTGACATTTTCTACAGGAAACAGATCTGGACTTCACACAGGCTAGTCAAGCACACACACTCTATATCTATGAAGCCACACTGTTGTAACTTGTGCAGAATGAGGCCTGACATTGTCCTGCTGAATTCCTGAGAAAAAAAGTCATCTTGATGCAGCATATGTTTCTACAAAATATCAATATAAGCCTCTAAATCAACGGTACCTTCACATATCTGCAGATCACTCATGCTGTGGGCACTGATGCACCCCCATACCATCACAGATGCTGTTTGCACCTTTCACTGGAAACAGTCTGGATGGTATTTTTCATTGTTGGCACATAGACTCCAATGTCCATTTTACCAAAAAACAAGCTGCAATATGGGGTAGCTAGGCAATCTGGAGTGTGGACTCATCTGACCACAGAACTGGTTTGTCTGTTTTTCTGTTGATCTCAGATGACTTCAGGTCCAGACATCTCACTGGCAGTTCTGCACAGATTTAATATATGGCTTCCTCTTTGCATAAAACAGTTTCAGGTTACATTTCTTGATGCAGTGGTGGACTATGTTAAGTAACAATGATTTCTCAAAGCATTCCCCAGCCCATGTCCATCATGGTAGTATGACTGTTTCTCGAACAATACTTCATGATCACACACATTCAACAGTAGTTTCTGCCTTTGGCCTTTATGCACTAAGATTTCCTCTGACTCACTGAATCTTTTTGTGATGTGAATGATGTGAAAGACTTTGCAATTTTGCTCTGATAAACATTGTATTTGAACTAACAATTCTAATTAAATTTGGCCCAAAATGGTGAACCACACAGCATCTTTGCTTGCAAAGTCTTTGGTGGATGCTCCATTTTCACTCTTGATGACTTCACCTGTTATCAGTTACGTCTCATAACAGTTGTATGTTTTTAAATCTTATTGCGTTTTCTTTCTTTCTGTTATTTAAAAATGTAATGACTTTTGCCTTCTTCTGAAAGTCTTCTCCCCACATCAACAGATGGGGAAAATTAATAAATATTTATTAATATTATTAATATGAAATACTAATGTCATGTTTTACCCACCACCCAACCAGGGGCGTTGTAGTGGGGTGGAAAGTGGGACTCAGTTACCAGGACCCCTAAGTGTGGGGAGGGCCCTTAAGGAGTCTGTAATATTATTTTCCTTTCAAAATTAAAGCAAATTATATTTAATAGTAATAGGAGGGGGAGGGCACAGCTTGTGCATAGGGCCCAGTATTAGCAATTATATACATTAATAAATTATTAATAATTTTTTTTTTATTATTATAATTATTCAATTATTAATACATTATATATTATTATTTATATAGACATTATAAATTATTATTATTATTATTTCACATACACAACATCCAAAGAATGTGAGCTGTACAGAGCCCAGTCTTTTGTATTTTAAATGCATTCGCCTTGCCCAGCAGTTTATCAAGATATTTTTTAAGGTTTACTCAAGTAAACCTAGTGCTCCAGCTATGACCAGAATCACACAAGCCTCAGTGTTCCACATGCACAAAATCTCATGGTCTGTATATTTTCTTTGTTTTCTACCTCTTTTACTGAAATGTTCACATCATCTGGGATCCTCTTTCTCCTGTAATGGAGAATGATGTTTGGTCAGATTGATACAATTGTATGGTCAATGATGACAGTAATATCATGCATAATAGTGATGTTCTCTGCTTCAACTGCCTTTTTCTGGCTGGTGATCATACCAATGATTAGGTACAGACAGGCTGAGCTGAGCAGTGCAGTTAGCTAGATATCTGGTTGTGTTGGTGAGAATGGTTTTTATGTCCTATCACGGTGCACTCAGCAACAGTGTGACTGATAATCTCTTTTTGTTGCTGACAAACCTGCTCTTGCTGTCAACGTCCACCTTAAGGATATTTCTTTGATGGTAGGGTGTACTGAGCGCCTGGTCTTAAGCTGTCCTGAGAAGATTCTCGGTCTCTCCCTTTAGTCCAGCACTTTCTAGCCACCTGAAAGTCAGCTTCTTATCAACACAATTGCTCATAACATAAAGTCTCATTCACCAGCTATTATTTTGAGAGATTTCTTCTTAGAACCCAATTATGCAAATTTCACAAATATTCTAAGCTTCACCAAGTTTTCTTATTTGAGATTTTTTTCTTTGGTAAGAGCAGAATCTACACACACTCAACAGCACACTTATGCCTTTGGGTGCTGACATGTAAAAAATGTAAGATATTAGTGAATGAGACCTATTATTATTATTAGTAGTAGTAGTAGTAGTAGTAGTAGTAGTAGTAGTACACAGTAAATGTGCCAGTGTTAAATCAACACTATTAGAGTTAAATTAACACTGAGGGTGTCAAAATGTAACACTCTCAGTGTTAATTTAACTCTAATAGTGTTGATTTAACACTGGCAGATTTACTGTGTAGTACTGGCAGTAGTAAGAAGAAGTTTAGTTCCAGGTTTGTGCCATTATTGAGGCAAATTCTGGGTGTCAATAAGTGAATCATTTTCAGTCAATGAAAAGCCTTCAGTTCAAGCTGTGCTTTTCCACATTATCCAATTTCCTTTTTTGTCATAAAGTGAAAGTGCACAGTCATAGACATGTATTTGCACACAGGAATTTGACCTGCATTTAACCCATCTGTGCAGTGACACACACATACACATGTTAATGAACACATACTAGGTGGCAGTGAGCACATATAACCAAGCAGGGGGCAGCACTATCCATGGCAGCTGGGGAGCAGCTGGGGGTTAGGTGCCTTGCTTTAAGAGCACTTCAGTCATGTCCTTCCAGGCGATCAAATCGACAACCTTTCAGTCATAAGACCAGGTCCCTAATCACCAGGCCATGGCTGGTCCCAAATAAGGCTAAAATGCTCTGTTGTCAATGATGGATGTTGATGTCAATGCTGCAACGGTTATTTTCCATAACAAAGCATGACATTTAGGATAAAATTTGTAGACTGTATGCCACATGCTAATAGACTGTGATCATGGTCATCAACCTTTGTGACACTAGTAAAAGTGAATGACAGGACATGAGTGTGAGTAAGTGTACAGAAAATGTTTTGACATGATTGTTAATATATGCAAGAGCCCTTCCTTTAGCGAGAGCAGTTAGCTCATCATTGTTAAATGTCAGTGCAATTATACTCTGTGTGATTCACCTCTTATCCAGGTGTTCTCTACTGCCACACATAGCCCCCCTAAAACAAGTATTCACACTATGAGAACACAGCTCAGACCTTTGACATGCTAGGAAAGAGTGGGACTCCTCTCATGCCTTTAGTGATTCCCCCACCCCATCTCATTCAGCTTATTTCAAACACTGTAGTTCCCTGCCAGCACCACATTTTTGGAGAATGAGACGTTGGAGGCCCGATCCTTCTGTAATGAAGCGACCGGTGTCTTTGATGTATGGATGGGCGTTTTATCTGCTCAGCCTACCCTCAGCACCCATGCGCTGGGCTATAAATCAGAGTGTGTCCCCCTCAGCCACACAAAGCTCCTCATCCCCGCTGGAATGCAATAAGACAGAGTGCGCGGCCGGGGCGCAGGCTTGTTTTGAAAAGGTGCCTCCTCTCAGAGGGCTCTGTTTAAGTCTCGGGTTGCACAGGTGAACATGTGCTGTGGATTTGGCTTTATTAAATGACCAAACACAGCCAGGGAGCCTGTTTTCACAGTACAAGGAACCCACACTCGCTCCCATAGTCAGCAGTCCATCTCTATAACAATGCCATAGGCTGGGATATGACTGTATGGATATTGGAATATGTCTCACATGCAAGCAAGAAATGCCTGTCAGCTCTCTGCCATGTCTTTATAATCCTTCAAGACAAATGAGAGAGAAGCAAAGCCCATTATATACACTGTGCAAGCCATCTCCTCAAATAGAGAACAATTCCACTTATCCATTTTTTCAAGCCAAGATGATGGTTTAGACATGTATTTCTCTTCTTTTGAAGATTTGTCACATATAAAACAAAGTCCATCTGCTTCATATTACTTTAAGAGTGTAAATGCAGACTGTCTTTATTGAGCATAGCTTGGTATATATGTTAACCCTTAAACATTCTGCTCAACCATTTGGTAGAGCACATTTAAGTCACTATATCTTATTTTTGAAGGTGTTGAACTTAACATAGTGTGATTGTGTCATCTCTACTAATCGGCTAAAAAACATCAACTAGAGGTCACTAGAAATAACATATTCTTGTCTGAATGCAAACTAGCAATGCCATACCACAAGGAATAAACTGGATCAAATGCTGAAAGACCATCATCTGTTGCACCATCACACAGATGAGTGTGGTGTTTAGAAAGTGAACAAAATTAGCATGTTATTGCAGTGTTTGAATTTGTAGTTTATATTCTGATTTTTCAATAAAGTGACATCTAATGTATGTTTAAAGTACATAGAAACTGTGGAGTCTTAAAAAAACCCCTGATTTAATTTTTTTATACTCGCATGCAGTATTGATGGGCATTCTGGCTCTTACGACTCCTGAAACGGCTATCTTTTATGTTATTTATTTATTTATTTATTTTGCTGCTTGGCTTTAGTTTACAAATTTACAACTGGTGAGGCAACCAACACTGACTTTTGTATGATAACTGAAAGACTGGAGGTCACACATGACTGCCGCCAACAAGGTAACACTTTACAGTGCACACAAACATGCAAAGATTACGCTCTCTTTTCATCAGCTGTTTGTAACGTGTTTGCAGTCACTTAGGTTTTCATGTTGTATGGGTATGTAGAAATGTAGAAATGAATAATGTAATAAATAAATATAGAAATGCAAAAACAGCCCAAATCAATGTTCATGCATGGAAGTGTAGAAAAAGATTCCTGATATACATTTAAGTATGTTCTTTTTCATGACAAAATGTATTTATTATTTTTTTGTCTATACAATTATTTGTGTATTTATTTATTTATTTTTTTAAATAATTTATTTCTAGGTTCTTGCCAATTTTATCCCCTTCCCAATGTAGTGGTAGCCAATTAACCCATCCCCTCCATTAGGCCTCTCCCCATCAATTTGCAATGTCACTGACTCTAGGAGGGTGCAAGCAAGCACAAGCCTCCTTCCGTTGCGTGTGATGCAGTCACCGCTTCTTTTTCGAACCACCGTCACTGGAGAGCCTAACACGCTCGGAGGAAGGCACACAGGGTCCCCAGTCTGACTGGACCAATCAGTAGACGCCTGAGCCAGCGGACATTGCAATGTGAAAGTGATAGGGAGAGTGAGAGTGCCATCTACCCGCCCAGAGAGAGCACTGCCAATTTTTTGCTCTCTTGGGCCCTGGCTGCTGATGGCAAACAGCATGACCAGGATTCGAACTCGCGAATCCTCTGGTCATAGTGGTAGCGTCTTTGCCCGCTGAGCCACTCGGGGTCCTATTTATTTATTTATTTATTTATATCTGCATTTATTTATTTATACTTATTCATTTTTCATCCTCAATATGCAGAGAGTTGTCTTTTTGCAGCTTCTCTTTCTCTCTTTCTGTGTGTGCACATGCATTTTGCAATCCCCTTCCCCTCCATGTATTATTACATGGTGTATCTGACCAATCCTGTGCGACTTAAACAGAAAAAAAGAAGAAAAAACAGATCTGGCTCCCAGACACGAGCCCACTTTGATCGTTCACTTTAAACCCAACAATAACGTGCAGAAAGAAAGGGTTATTTTGCAAATGCCATGATGCACTGTTGCCGCTCTTACTGTTGCTTGTGTTTATTGGTGTTTTATTGCTATTGTTGTGCATTGATATGTGTTTTTAGAAATGTAGTCATTAGTTGTAAGCTAAAGTTTGTGCCTCTACCTCCCACCCCCTCCCTTATTTGTACTTATCAGTGTTGTAATTGTCCGACAAGCCAATAGAAAGAGCATTTCTTGTTGCCAGCAATGTGCCTACTTGCTTGGTACTTGCCACAGTATGTGCCGCATAAATGGGCTAAAACACAGATCATACTTCTCAATAAAAAGCATGCCAGTCCAATAAGGAAAACAGAAAAACACCTCAAACAGTATGCCACTGTCTCTGAAATGACAAATTACGGTTGAGAAGTGGACGTTTTCTAGCATTTATACAGACACCACCACGCTATGGGATAGAATAGGTAAAGCTAAACGTGCAAGTTCAGAGTGTGATGTCAGCATTGTGAAAACATGTATCACTTCACTGCAGCGGATTGTTCCAAAGACTATACACGTTAAGGTCATAAAGGCACGTTAAGGTCATTATGACGACTGACATAAACCTATATAAACATTTATAAAGACTTATCCCAATAAGCGTGATGTGTCACAGAGGTCACATTTGCCAGTCTGGATCAAATGCAACTGTTATGTCAGGTGATGCTTATTGGAATAAGTCTTTATAAAATGTTTGTCAATTGCCATGATTAGCTTATGAGAAGATTCAAAAGTGCCTACTTTGCTTTGAAAACCATTCAAATGCTTTGAGGATCCCTCTCTTGATAGGCAAAAGGTTCTTGGAAGAATTCAGTTTGTCTTTAAAAGTTTCTAAAAGCCCAAGTAGTTCCTACAATCTTCAAAAGCAACACTCAAAGATTACCAGTGGAACTTGTTTTTTCTTACAGCATGAGGTTGCTAAGGTTTCAAAAATGTCCACTCTGGAGAGTGTTTTTTTTTAACTCAGCTTTTAGTGACTGAAAAGACTGTTTGCATGTGTGCAGGAGGCCAAAATGCAGACAAAAATCTGCTTTCAAAACATTTGCTCTCACATGGGCAGAGGACACTGACACAGGCAGGTGACAGTATAATGTGTGTGATGAAATGACTTCCCTTCTCACGGCAGGCCACCATGATGAAGGTGCCCCATTAGTCAAGCACATGGTTGAGGGGGAAGCTGGAGACCACAGTGAGAGCTGCAGGGAGAGATGCCGTCGTTGGCTAATTTACGGCCCTCTGCATGTCTCCCTGCAGCTCTCTTCAGTAAGTTTGTGGGCCAAAGCCTGTTAGGTTCACATAGTTCACATGCACGCTGTGTTTCCGAAAAAGCTGATCACATGTCTCTCACTCAAATGTCTCTCAGCACAGATCGCTAGTTTTGCACTCTGGCTTATCCATAATGCATGATTTATGATGTGTTATCTTATGGAGGTGTTTATTTTTTTCTTGACCCACCTTGATTTGCAGCCAGATAGAGGTATATGCCATCAGTCAGTGCATCTGTGCCACCAATGGAGATGGAGGAACTTGATTGAATGTGTTCTAGCTCTTTCTGCAGCTCTAAAATGAACAGCTGAATGGGGTAAATCCTGCTGTGCAGCGAGAGGCCCACTGTGATTAGCATGGCTGCGAACTGAGCACATCCAGCAAGCAGCTAAGACAAAAACACACATATACAAACACACACATCTCTCTCTTTCTCTCTCTCTGTTGTTCTCTGCCTTTCTCAGTGCAACTTCTTTTTCTGAGGTTGAACTCTTACACCTTGCTCGGAGCACTCTTAGCTTAGCCCACTCCACAGCCCCCTCACACACTCCCCCTCACGGCTGTCCCTGGAGAGGGTACCCCTGACCCTCCTCAGCAGCGCCTGTGCCAAAGCGGCCCACTCCTTGTGCTCCTGCAGAGCAGCTGGTGAAGAGGCAGAGAAAGATGACGCCTCTCTCCTCCTCACTCTCATCCTCTCTCGCTCACTGCCAAGTCCTATCCAAATGTCCGTAGCCCAGGCAACTCGATTTCCTCGACTGGCTACTGCCAGCAAGCATTTGAATTGAGAGCATAGACACTAATTAAACACATTCTTGTGCATGTGAGACTGACAAATAAAATTAGCATCTATTCAAGTACATTTTTATGCCCAGTCATTGCTTTATATTGTTGTCAGGAGAGCTTTATGTTATTCCCCTCCATGGTTTTGAGACATGGGCGCATCTGAAAATGGAATGTACTGCAATATCATTTTGATGTATATTGGATAGTTAGCATGTTCAGCACTCAGGTTCGAGTGCCCATTTGGCTGGAGTTTCCATGTTCTCCCTGTGTCTGTGTGAGTTTCTTCTGGGCTCTCTGGTTTCCTCCCACAATCCAAAAACCTGAAGGTTAGTGCAACTTGATATGGAATTAACTTGGATGTAGACATGAATGTAGCCTGTAGCCTTAGTTGCTGATACGGCATTAAACTAATCAACTACAGCAGGGGTGTCAAACGCCATTCCTGGAGGGCCAGTGTCCAGCACAGTTTAGTGTAAGATCTACAGCTTCCATATTGGATGTCATTACTGCCATTTACTGTCATTATTGAAGACTTTTTTAGGCTTTAATCTGTTTTATATGATGTTTTTCATTGTGTGAATGTCATGATGAATTGACCAAAAGGTCAAAAAAGGGTCTATAAATTGAAAAAATCTAGTTATATTAATGCACATTAAAGTTTATTTCCTCTCATGTACTGTAAATGCACCATTTCTTACATCTACATTTTCCTTAAAACAGCAATATTTTGAATATATACTATTTGGAAAGGCAGTGAGTGGTGGGTGGGGGTTGTGATAAGTCCCCACCATCTCTGATCTGCTGATGTGTCTTCAGGGCCGATTGAGGGAAGTGCTCTAATGGTCATTCATCACCAAGGGCAGGGTAAACAGAGGAAGTGAGAGGGTAATCATGCCTGTGTGTAATTTATGTGGGAAGCGATGTGTGTGAAACGCTGAGCAGGGCTGAGATGTATACATTCCTCTCCAGAACGCCTTTGTTTGAGGTTCTGCTTGACTCTTCGTGAATGAGCGGTGAGGCACCTGATCTGGAGGTGGTCTCCCTGGAAAAGATCTCTTCCTGCGCCCACCGCCCCCTTGCTGCAAACCTGCCACTCACACACACCAGTATCTGTGTGGGGCGATGAAGCAGGAATCCACAGAATCCTACATAATAGAGGCGGGTTGATGATTGGTTCCCAATATAGCATACATCCACAACATTTCCGTTTTAGCATATGGCTTATGCTGCTTTGCCTAATTAGCATTTGTGGAGCATCCTTGAACCTTATTTGACCTGTTTATATGTTCCAGTATATTCTACACAATTGCATGCTTACTGTGCCTCGTGTCAGCAGTAAGCCTTCTCCACGTGATGTCTCACAACACAGAGATTTGATTGAGTTATGTTCAAATCAGTAGAATGAAAACCAAGTGCAGCAGGTGAGTAAATTCAATGCTTTAACCTTGGAGGCTGATGGAACACTATTTAATGGTCTTATTTTGCTATTTAGACTGAAACTATGCTTTACTAAGCTACAGCTCTTATTCTGAATACATGTATCTGTGTTTATCTGATAAAGTGACTTGTAGACATACTGCAGTAAAGTGGACAAAAAGGTTGAGAGCAATGGCATTTTCCTTACTAATTTGAGCTTCCACCATTACATTGCTTACATTTGAGTTAATGCACAGTTATTGGTGTAAAAGAAAAGTCTAAATACAAAAAAAGTTTGTCAAGGATTCTGTAGTAAGTCTAAAGTAAAGTAATGGTAGAACCATATACTTGTGTATCTCCAGTCATTTAAATAGAAAAAAGTTCATTTGTGTTCATAATTTCATTTAAAAAATGTAAACTGTAATTTTATGTTATGTATTTCAAGCCTTTTTTTGTTTGAATGTTGATACTGCTTCAATAGTAATTTACTCAATCTAATAATGAAATATTTAAAAATTTTGATTTCTGATTTTTTTAATGATCAACAGCAAAATAAAAAAAACCTGAAATGTCACTTTACATGTAGGGAAAATGTAATTTTTGAATAAAATTATGATAAAAAATGAACTTTTTCATTATATTCATTTTTGATGAGACACTGTATGTACAACATTGACAACTAATTGGACCATTTGCGTACTTTTATGGTTCTTTGCATGGTGAAATGGTTCCTGTCTATTGTGGATATTACTGTTTGTAATTGCATTAAATAACCTTGGAAATGGTTTTATATAGTACTAGATTCCACTATTGTCAGTAATTTTTCTTCTTCTTCACCATCATCATCTTCTTCTTCTGTTTCTGTTGTTTTAAAAACATCTGAAAGAGTCTCATCTTGTGTAAATCTCACATTCTTAATGAATGATCATTTAAATGAAAACTGATACAAATGTAATTAAAAGTTGTCAAAATGTGTTACTTCTTGATTCCCTCTCTCCACCTAAGGGACCAGAAGAACAGGATGATTAATCACTAACAGATTTGGAGCTGCAGGCTATCTTTCAGGTACAAACTATACAGACCTGATTAATGGAGAATCCTTGGCTACATTTTGACAGTGTTTAGTCTTCAACGCACAGATCAGAAACCTATCAGATGTGTGGGAAAAAAGAATCACTTTTACAGCCTGTTAACATACATTCACAAATCAAGAGTCTCTATCTATCTACATAACCTTCCCAGATATCCGTTTCTCCTTTGCTCTGATTCACACTCTCACTCCCTGAAACATGGTTAACCACTCTGCAAGTTCATTCAAGGCAAACAATGCAAAAACAATAACAATTCTGTTGGTTCATGTTCCTGTTCTAATGTACATTCACAGTCAAATTCCAGTCGAATACAGGTGATGATGAACAACTTCACTCACTTTATACATCAGATAAAGCACCAATGATTTATTGGACCATTCTCACTATACTGCCCACATTGTTTTTATATGGGGAAGATTGGCTCCTGCTTGAAAACAATGTAATACTATCACAGTGTTAAAAGAAATATTATGTGTTAACCCAAACAAAATAGATTGCCCTATAGATTTTAGGACTTTAGGAAAAAGTCCCAAAATCCCAAGACCTCCTGTGTAACAGATAAAAGGGCTTAACCATGCTAAAGTATAAAGTTTTATTTTTTAGAAGGTTACGTGTCTTAGAAAAAGTCTAATATAATATAATTGACCATAAATGCCACTGTAGCTGTTGTGCGTATGTCCAAAAGACTGTATATATTTGGCATACAATTCCATTCCTTTGGCTTATGGTCTAAAGAAATGAAGCCAAAAGACCACTGCCATCTTGTCAAACCTAGAGCTAGAGTCTGCAATAGAGACCAGAGTCAAAGTCAGGCTGTCTCCTCGTTTGATTATCCTGCTTGATAATTGGTTGAAATGAACCAAATGCATTAAAGTATTGCTTTAAATTACAATTTTGTGCCAGGCTGGGATAACCTCTGCTCCTGTTTTCAGCACACACTGGTTAAAAGTAGAAAATCACTGTTTAAGCAGGAGCTGGAATTGGTCAAGAGCAGAAAGTATAAATAAAATGACAAACACTACCAACTCCAGTACTTCTAACTAACAGCTAGAAAAAGCTTCAGCATACAGGGTTGCCAGATCAGCAAAACACTCAGCTCAGAGTCTGAAACCCACTATTTAGAATCTGACAGAAAATCAAAGGTGTCACAGATGTTGGGTGGCATGGTGTTTAGCACATTCATCTCTCAGCACTAAGGTCTTGGGTTTGAGTCCCCATCTGGGTGGAGTTTCCATGTTCTCCTATTGTCTGTGTGGGTTTCCTCCTGAATTTGGTTACTCTGAAATGACACTATTGTATCTGTGTTTTTGAGGGTGCTTTCACACCTGAAAGTCTGAACCAAGGTTCTTGTGTTTATTACTTTGAATGTATTTGGTCCGGTTAGGTTTGTTTTCACCCTGCATTTTTGCTAGCACACCAAAGACTTTTAGTATGACACACCTACATCCTGTCATCATCACTTACGTGTGGTCCGGCTTCCTACACTCAACACTGATTGGTTTGTAGTAGAATGTGCGTCTGATGCTTATTATACATCTTTTATATACCACTGCCGCAGTTTCTTTAGTTTAGGTTTCTCTCTCATCCTCTCAGAAAATAAGCTGCACGTTTCAGTATTTTTGTAATTTTTTTAAGCTGACTTTCACATGTTCATCAGACCAAAATTATATTAAACATTTAGTCTCCTCCTTGCTACATGTGCTACCACAGCTCATTTTTCAGCTTTTCTGCTTATTTTTCTTCTGTTATTGTTGTTGAATGTTGTTAACGCATACATCATCTTCCTGTATTTGGTCTGAAAGTCTGAACCTCCTAGAAAAGTGTTTTCACCCTGCACACGAACCGGATCATGGAACCGGACCAGTAAATCTGGACTGAGACCACCTCCTTTGGTCAGACCAAATGTTGCTCCTTTGGTCCGTATCGTGGTTAGTGGCCCCTTTCACACCTGCTGTTTTGGTTCAGACCAAACTGAAAAGTCTGGAACAAACAATGTAGGTGTGAAATGTTGGTCCCTGATATGGTTTGGCACTCTGTCCTGGGTGATCCCCCTAGTGCTCGATGCAGTCTTCCAGGTGAATGGTCACTTCTGATTGAGAGTACACTTTTTGTGTGGTTGAGTTCTAAGTGTGTAAATGGAGTGTTTTAATTGTAAAACATTAATTCATTCATGTTTGAAGAAAATAGGCTGTACAGTAGATTGCAGAGTAACTAGCATACTTATTTTTAAATCTTGTACTTTGTTTTTAATTTTATTTGAAAGTTTATACAGTCACTTCTTTTTGCACACTAACATTTTAAGTGGATGTGAATGTAACTCTGTATTGTAGTGCTTGGCAAAGGTTTGCAAAAGTAATCCCTTACTCATGTGGTTATATCAGCTATTGTTGAAAACAAGGTTATCAACGTGGTGCTATCTGACAGAGTGGAGATCATGGGTGATCAGGCCTTTAAGAAATTCCTTGAGATTCCTTGAATCACTGTAGACAGTGAAATATGTAGATTGTTTTAGACATGTTCATAATTTTTATTAAATATTTTTATACATTGATAAATCTATCAAATTTTTAAAGCTGGCAACTTCTTCAAAATGACAGCAGATTTAATTTACACTGGTAGACTTCTGTGATGAACATGGGTTGTTCATCAGCAACACACTCTTCCGTCTACACAACAGGCACAGATACACATAGAAGAGCCCAAATCAGGAGACCAGAGCTCAGACTGACTACATCCTGATCAACAAGCAGTGGAAACAATCAATAATGCACGCACATGCCTCAGTGCTGATTGTGATTCTGATCACAATCTTGTGATGTTGACATTAAAGATGAGGTTCATAAGGAAACAAGTGAGGAAGCCAATTCAACTGGACCTTGGAAAACTCAAACAGGACCAGTTCAAGCTGCAGTACCAAGTGGAGGTTGCCAACAGATTTGAAGACTTAGCAAGACTCCAGGAAGCACACACACCAGATGAACTATGGCAGCAAATAAAACATGTCATGCTGGAAGCTGCTAAGAAAACAATACAGAAGAACCACATCAAACACAGGAACTGGGTTACCAGTGACACCTTTGAGTGGATTAAGAAGAATTGTGAAGCAAAGTCTTTTAGTGATTACAGGGAACTGTGAAGTGAAGTACAGAAGAGGCTTAGAAGAGAAAAGCACGCTGAGTTGGACTCAAATGCAAAGAAAGGGAACAGCAGACCTGTTTTCCAGATAGTAAAGAAGCTCACCAAACCATTCCAACCTCGCACAGTAGCCATCAAGGACAAAGATGGCATGAAACTTGTGGAACCAAAGAAGGTGTGTCAACGATGGAAAAACTACTGTGAGGAACTATACAGTGGTGCAGAAGATAACATTCAGATTGATGTTTAAGAAAAGGAACCACCACCACTGAAGGAAGAAATCAAGCGTGCTATGTTAGAACTGGCCACACGAAAGGCATCTGGTCAAGATGACATAGCAGTTGAACTGCTCAGGTTTGGTGGACAGACAATATTGAATAAGCTCCATGAGGTCTGTATGGAAGTTTGGGAAACTGGAATTTGGCCTGAAGAATGGACGCAATCACTTTTGATCCCACTGCCCAAGAAAGGAGACTTGCTCCAGTGCAAGAACTAGAGGACCATTGCAAGATCTTGTTGAGAGTGATATTAAAATGAATGCAGTCTAAACTGGAAGGGGAGATTGCCCAAGAACAAGCTGGATTTAGACCAAGAAGAGGCACTTGGGATCAGATCACAAACCTCCGGATCATCTTGGAGAAAGCTAGAGAAAGGAACCAGGAACTGCATTTCTGTTTTATTGATTTCAAAAAGGCATTTGACATGGTACAACATGACCAATTGTGGATAACCATGCTGGAGATGGGTTTCCCCTCACACCTGATCCAGCTACTGAGAAATTTGTACAGTCAGCAGCGTGCAGCCGTCAGAACCACTGATCACACATCAGCATGGTTCAGCATAAGACAAGGAGTCTGTCAAGGATGTAACATCTCACCATGTTTATTCAACATCTTAGGAGAACAAGTGATGAGGAAAGCACTACAGGGATTTATGGGAGGATTCAAGATTGGTGGAAGGACTATTAACAATCTCAGACATGCATTGTCTTATTGGCCACAACAAAAGAACAACTAGAAGAGCTGGTGAGTCACACTGAGAAGGCTGCAAAGGATTATAACATGCAGATCAATGCAGCTAAAACCAATGTGATGACAATCACTGAAGATATTTTGAAAATCACAGTTGAAAACGTCTGGAGCAAGTAGACTCTTTCACGTATTTGGAATGCAGAGTAACAAAAGCTGCAGACTGTGCCAGTGAAGTGAAGTCAAGAATGGCCATGGGCATGTTGGTGATGGTCAAATTGACAAAGATGTGTAAAAGCAAGTCAATTAGCACCAACACCAAACTAAGACTGATGAAAGCCTTGGTCTGGCCACTAGCTACATAAGGATGTGAAGCCTGGACGAGGAAGAAAGACATATTCAGGCTTTTGAGAACAAGTGCATCAGGAAGTTACTGAAGATCTCATGGATGAAGATGATGACCACTGAACAAGTATATGAGATGGCTAGAACTCATAAGGAGTTACTGATGCACGTTAAATACCACAAGTTACGTTACATCGGTCATGTGATGAGGCAGCACATGAGAGCATTGAAGGAAGTGTTATGACTGGACTTGTCGGGAGTCCGAAGACGTGGAAGACCAAGAATAACCTGGATGGATAACATCAAGACATGGACTGGATTATCAGGTGTTAGCCTGCTACAAGCAACCAGAGACAAATTGCATTGGAGAGAAGTGACTCGTCTGTGCAGCCTACCATCGCGAAGCGATTGCGGCGTGTAACATGACATGACATATAATAGAATGAAGTATATAATTAAATATGCAAGAGTATTAAACATATATTTAGCCATAGCATTCCAAGAACTTAATTAACTCTTTAATTAGAGAACCCATTGACATTTTGGGAGAAAATATGCACAGGACTAAACTCTAAACAACTCTAAATAAAGCATATAGAAAAATAATCAGTATCAAATGTAATTTGCATTTTTTGTTTAAGGCATTTAGGCATTTAAGCTGATGCATTTAGCATAGCATTTAGCTGATGCTATTCAGAGCAATTTACAAAAGTGCATCGATTTGAACAAATCCGAGTTTGGATAGGTTAGAATGGACTAGAAGTCAGCAGGGATACCTGTATAGACAGTGCTCAACATACTCTACTTAATATAATACTGACATTCAAATGTAATAGAAATCAATTGCTGTAGACATACTTGTAGTTTTTTTTTAATAAAACAAATACAAAATGTGCATCTATCATGTTTCAGTTGTGGAGTAAGATGTAATAATAAAGAAACTTAGCATGTTAAGCTGTGAGATACCTGAGATAATATGAAGTGGAGGACCTTGCCATAGTGTAGTGGAAATATTAGCTCTGCAAGTCAAAATGTCAGACATCCTGTATATTCAGTCTGTAGTTGACAGACCATAACATGTAATACGAGTCTGACAGACCAAATCAAACACACAACTTGACCAAATACTTTATTTTCAGATCTGTGTACTTCACAAACAGCAACAGAATCTGTTCAAGAGGGAATAGGTCCAAAATAATAAATCAAGAAACTCAACAAATAATAAGAAAACACAAAATGTCCCCCAGTCAGTAGTTAAATAAACAAGAAGAAGCAAGTTAAACAAAGTGGCACCTCCCTTGTACACACTTGTAACAGACTGATGTAAATTATTTCCAGTACATACAGAAAACAAGGTCACAGTATCCATCAGTATGTGCTTAATCTAAAACATTTCTCCAGAATGATAAACTTATATGAAAAGAAAAACATTCTTAAGTTCCTATGCAAGCTAATTTAACAAGTTAATTTTTGAGCATCTATTCATCATGAGATGTTCACATAATGCAACAGCCGACTGCTGTGTTTAGATGATGTGGAAAAACGAAACCACAACAAAAATATGTATATTTAATTCAAATGACAGTGATGATATGTTCAAAGAGAATGTCTCACTCTAATTCAATCAGATGTGTTTGGTCTGAGTTGATTTTTAGTCAAAATTCTTATTTGTTCAGTCACTTAACCTGCAAATGTGAAACCAATATACAGTGTATCACAAAAGTGAGTACACCCCTCACATTTCTGCAGATATTTAAGTATATCTTTTCATGGAACAACATTGACAAAATGACACTGTGCAGCTTATATAACAGTGTAAATTTATTCTTCCCTCAAAATAACTCAATATACAGCCATTAATGTCTAAACCACCGGCAACTAAAGTGAGTACACCCCTTAGTGAAAGTTCCTGAAGTGTCAATATTTTGTGTGGCCACTATTATTTTACAGAACTGCCTTAACTCTACTGGACATGGAGTTTACTAGAGCTTCACAGGTTGCCACTGGAATGCTTTTCCACTCCTCCATGACAACATCACGGAGCTGGCGGATATACGACACTTTGCGCTCCTCCACCGTCCGCTCCTCCACCTTCCGCTTGTGGATGCCCCAAAGATGTTCTATTGGGTTTAGGCCTGGAGATATGCTTGGCCAGTTCATCACCTTTACCCTCAGCCTCTTCAATAAAGCAGTGGTCGTCTTAGAGGTGTGTTTGGGGTCATTATCATGCTGGAACACTGCCCTGCGACCCAGTTTCCGGAGGGAGGGGATCATGCTCTGCTTCATTATTTCACAGTACATATTGGAGTTCAACTCCCCAACACCTGCTGCACTCATGCAGCCCCAGACCATGGCATTCCCACCACCATGCTTGACTGTAGGTATGACACTTATCTTTGTACTCCTCACCTGATTGCCACCACACATACTTGAGACCATCTGAACCAAACAAATTAATATTGCTCTCATCAGACCATAGGACATTGTTCCAATAATCCATGTCCTTTGTTGACATGTCTTCAGCAAACTGTTTGTGGGCTTTCTTATGTACAGACTTCAGAAGAGGCTTCCTTCTGGGGTGACAGCCATGCAATTTGATGTAGTGGGCGGGGTAATGGTCTGAGCACTGACAGGCTGACCCCCCACCTCTTCAATCTCTGCAGCAATGCTGACAGCACTCCTGCATTTATCTTTCAAAGACAGCATTTGGATGTGACGCTGAGCACGTGCACTCAGCTTCTTTAGACGACCAACGCGAGGTCTGTTCTGAGTGGACCCTGCTCTTTTAAAATGCTGGATGATCTTGGCCACTGTGCTGCAGCTCAGTTTCAGGGTGTTGCCAATCTTCTTGTAGCGTTGGCCATCTTCATGTAGCCCAACAATTTGTCTTTTAAGATCTTCAGTGAATTCTTTGCCATGAGTTGCCATGTTGGAACTTTCACCTGCTCCCTATGCACACCTGAGACCTTGTAACATTAACAAGTCACATAACATTTTGGAGGGAAAATGACAAGAAGTGCTCAATTTGGACATTTAGGGGTGTAGTCTCTTAGGGGTGTACTCACTTTTGTTGCCGGTGCTTTAGACATTAATGGCTGTATATTGAGTTTTTTTTGAGGGAAGAATAATTTTACACTGTTATATAAGCTGCACACAGACTACTTTTCATTGGGTCAAAGTGTCATTTTGTCAGTGTTGTCCAATGAAAAGATATACTTAAATATCTGCAGAAATGTGAGGGGTGTACTCACTTTTGTGAGACACTGTACATATATATATATATATATATATATATATATATATATATATATATATATATATATATATATATATATATATATATAGTCAATAAGATGTGTCACTATAAATAAAAGCCAACATTGACAAAAGGTCATACGAGATTTGTAACATCCATATATAGCATTCCAAGACAATGTTTCACAGGAACATTTGACAGGTGTATTCATGAGCCTGAAAGGAACACTACCCCATTGATATAAACCTCAGCGGATTATGGAGGTTGAAAGAGTTCTGCTATATTTTGGCATGAATAACTGGAGATAAGCATTTGCCTGATCAAGCAGTGAAAGTATCCCACTTCTGTACATCACAGATTAAGTCAGTCTAAAAGTTGTCCAGTTTAAAGAGTCCTGGTCTGAATAGATATATGAAGCAACTAAAGAGGCCAAACCATTGCAAGTACTGCCAACTCCACAATTAATTTCACACCTCTCACCACATTTGTCTAGCAACATCCTTAAAAACTGTTAGCGCATATTAATTCAGTGCTTCTCCTTCTCTATTGTTTAAGAATAACAATAAAATCTGCCAAGTCTTTTTGTTGGTTATCCTTGACAAACTATTTGGTGCCTTGCACTACAGTTTTTTTGTGCTCTTATGCTGCATTTTCTGTTATGAAATAAGAAGAAGGGAGTTCTAAGCTTCAGCATAGACAAGCCCTGAGACTGATTGGTCCTTGTATCTTCAGCATTGTCCTTGAGACATAATAGCAACCATTTCAAAAAGGAATCAAAGGCATCACCACAGCAGTGAATAAACTATATGCTATGTAGTGACATGTTTTACAAGATAAAGATAATACAGAACTACAGCCCACGCACATATACACAGACAGACACTGATGTTACCATCAAGACAAAGAAGGCATGTATCACCTGGAAGGTCTCATATATTCCTTCTGTGTATCTAGATGGGAATGAACAGAGTGGCAGCGGTTCACCTAATATTTATTCATTAGTTTTCTATTCTTACTTCTAACATTGGCTTGCTGTATATATTGTCTGAGCTGGGTTTCTATTGTAGCCATCGGGGTCACCGAAGCTTTTGTGTGCTCCCTGTGCACTGCGGCCGTCTGAAGCAAGGTGTTATATAACAGTAGAACATAACGGGGCATGGGGAATGCTCAATCGGCTCTTGTCCCCCAAACATGCAGCCCACGCTCAGCAGAGGGGTCGCCCCACCACCTCCATCTCCATTTGAAAACCCCAGGCTTTGAAAAGAGGGACTCACCACCACCCAGCTGGTGGGGGTGGAGGAGGCTTACAATAGTCCGCTGCACAGAGGAGAGAAAAAATCTGCGGACAAAAGCTAATGTAGCCTACACATCTGAGTCGTGACTCCAGCATGAAACAGCTGTAGGAGTTGTCTGACTGCACTTGTGGCGCAGTTGCGTAACAAACTGGGAGGCTGTAATCATGATGGGCACAGGTCAGTTCTCCTCAGGCATATTCAACCTCTCACAGGCACTCCTCTCTCAGATAGAGCTAATCCACTGAGTGCATTTCAATTTGGCACTCAGTGAATCTAACACCCCCGCTGTGTGTGTGTGTGTGTGTGTGTGTGCGCGTGTGTGTGTGTGTGTGTACTTAAAAATGGAGAACAAAATGGCCAAAAGCTGGTTATATTTCACATACTTTACAACTGCATTTCAAGTTAGATAACAAATGGCAGTGAAAGTACATAATTGAAATACATATTGCAAGCATTCAAAGTAGCCTATTTGTTTTCTCTGCACATTTGCAGTAGTTTTCAAGTGATAAAACTGTCGCTTACACATAATGTAGCAAAATTCATAAGTACACACTATAAATTGTGGGTAATTGGTCAGCAACCTTCTTAAACAGTGCCTTACCGTCTTACAGCAACAGATTTCCACTCTACAACAAGCAAAAATCTCAGGCATGGACATGTATCATATGATGACTTGATGGTTAACACGCTGGGTTCTCAGTACTGAGGTCTTGGGTTCAAATCCCATTTGAGTAGGGTCTTCAGTTTCCTCCCACACTCCAAAAACATGAAGGTGAGGTGAATTGGGTACTCTGAATTGTCTTGGTGTTTGTGTGCCCATCAATGGATTGGCACCCTGTCCTGGCTTTAGCTAAGATGGTGTAATACTCTGCCTTGTGCCCAATGAGGGGGTGGGAGGCTTTTTGAGACATTGAATAGGTTTAGGGGCATAAAATGATGAAATGATGGGAGTGTAACACTTTCAGAGTTGAAATTCTTCATTTCTTTTGGTTTAGCAGGTTAGTTTATTCACATTTGTGAATGGAGATCCAATGTAAATGCATTAGATTCAAGGGACTGTCACAGAACATCATTTACATTTATGGCATTTGGCAGACGCTCTTATCCAGAGCGATGCGATGTGCAAATGTACTTTGTTTCCATTAAGAGAATCATCTCAGCCAGTACAGACAGGTAAGAGTCCAAACTACTCTTCAGTTCAGACACTGTTAGAACAAAACCATCACTAATACCTAGTGTTGGGAACGTTACTTTAAAAAAGTAATTAGTTATAGTTACTCACTACTTGTTCAAAAAAGTAACTTAGTTAGTAACTGAATTACTCTATAATAAAAGTAACTCGTTACCAGTGAAAGTAACTATTTGCATTACAGTTAAAAAAAGTTATATGTCAAAGAATAAGGATTTTTTGAAAAAGCAGTTTTCACAGTCAGTTGAAATGAGTAGCTTTTGATATTTATTGCACATCAACAGACCAGTGCAGGATAAAATCCTTTAAAATACCAAATCTTTGTAAAAAAAAAAAAAAAAAAAAGCAAAAGTAAACAGTTACACTATAT
>BRDA01085266.1:42735-56700 GCA_036984385.1 Crenuchus spilurus
AAGGTTTAAATTGGGAACACTACGGTACATGTGGTATTGAGGGGAGTTTTGATAATTCTCTCAACCTGAGACAACTGGTTTGTTCACAACAGAAGTAAGCTTAACAACAAAACCTCTATAGTCTTATTCTTCAAAAATCAAGCCTTTGCAGCTTGGCGGACTTTGCTCCGAGTCCTTTGCTCCTTCATTTAAGAGCTTTAAAGACTGTGGTCCTAAACCCGACATGCACCAGGGGCCCGGACTGCAGATGGAATCGTTACATTTAAATTTTGTTAATGATTATCATCCATAGTTTTGAGGGGAGTTATGGTGTACATGGCATCACAAGGGTTAAATTTGGAAGCATATGGAACAATATGCTTTTAAATGTGTTTTTAATCCTTACTGTTGTCAAGCTATAAACATTAGTGCCTTACAACTCAGGTTTTAAGGAACCTAAAATATTAGTATTATTATTTAGATTTTAATGGCTCCAGCATTCCAGCGCGGGGGAGAGAGATGATGAAAAATTTAGTCAGTTTGGGAATTCTAGTGTGTTAATGGTAAATTTGAGCTAATTTTGAAGTGTTATATCACACAGGTAGCTAACCTAGTTTGTATAACCACATAAAAGTATCAACACTGAGGTAAACCTAAATCAAATACATCTTCATACATGAAACTTATTTTTTGTTACAAATCAGAAAAGGTTGTAAAAAAGGTTAAAAATACAAATAAAAACACTGATTAAATTATATTTTATATTTGAAAACTGTGCATTATTTGATTTTTACCATCATTAATGTTTATATTAAATAAATAATTATATCAGTTTTGAGTCTTGGGATGTGTTTCAAAAAGGTTGAGACAATGAAGCATTTCCCTTTAATGGTGCCATTCCTAAAATATATTTAGAGACAGAAGACACCAAATGATGAAGTGTTTCAGGTGTACATTTTATCCTGTTCTCAGGACTCTTTGTTGTTGCATTTTGCATTACAAAATATGCCACACATTCTCTGTTCTGGACAAGTCCAGTTTACGGGCAGACTGGTCAACCAACTGCACTTCTTCTGTAGCCCTGCCTGTATGAAGAATGTAGGTTTGCATTGTCTTAATGAAATATGGATGGGCAGTAGCTGTTCTACTTCGTTTGGTGGCCTGAGTGAACAACCCCCCCCCCTCTTTTGTACAGTCCATCCCAGATGAAAGTTGATGGCTTCTTTGGACATAAAGCTTTATTACTGTGCCATTTTGTCAAAATTCTAATGGGCATTTATGGATGAATCTATATACTTCAGTACTTGACAAATGTTTTCTAAAGTAATCCCTTGCCCATGTGATTATATCAATTATAGATGAATGGCAGTTCTTGATACAGTGTCTTCTGAGGGATCAAAGATCATGGTTATCTCGTCTTAGACTTGTTCCCTTGCTCTTTATGCACTTAAATTTCTCCAGATTCTTTGAATTTTTAGAATATGTTATGCATTGTAGACGGTGAAATATCCAAATCCTTTCCTATCTTCCTCTGCTTTTAAACATTTCAATGATGTTATTATGCTTTTATTGGCAATGTTACATTCCTTGACCCAGTTTTCCTTGGCCTTTCCTGGATGCTTCTTTTCTATCAGATCAAGATTAGAGTCACTTGTTGACATCATGGCTTTCAAAAAACATAATTGAATTATTTTACCTCTTGGAATTTGTATTTTCCACCTCTGCCATTCTAGGTATTGTGTTAGTTACTGGAGAGGTCAGTAAGGATTTATGGTTATTGGTGTACTGTCTGGATGCATAGTGCATAGTGGGTACATAACTGGGTGCATAGTCTGTATGGTGGTTGATGTCGTGCATAGAGTCCATGTGGAACTGATGGCACTGAGCATGCATTAACAGTGCCAGTGGGACTCGGCAAAAGATTACTTAAAATATAGGTCTGTGAAGTTAGCATTGAGGGGGTTGGATGTGGGATGCCAGATATTGCTGTTAAACCTTCCTAAAGTGTTGTGGGCTTAATTCAACAAAACACTGATGAAAGGAAGTGCCTTCCAGGTGATCCCTGCGAAGAGATTGTGAGAATGTTGGTGTGAGAATAAGGTTGAATGGGAATGTGTGTGTGTGTGTGTGTGTGTGTGTGTGTGTGTGTGTGTGTGTGTGTGTGTGTTCTTTTTCTTCTTTTTAAATTTTTTTTGCCCAATTTTCTCTAGGAGGGGACAGACTAACACAGGCCTGCACCAATGCATATGAAGTCAAGCCTTTTTTTTTCAAGCTCTTCCTGATGCATTGCTGCCAGGCAGCCAACACAGGAGAAAGCGCAGAATCCCCAGTTCTGATGGATCACCTGGCAGACGCCTGAACCAGCTGACATTACTTAACAGTGCTGGGAAATAGTGACATCCTACCTGTCCAGAGAGAACACGGCTGCCGATGGCAAGCAGCATGACTAGGATTCAAACTTGTGATCCTCAGATCATAGTGACAGCACCTAAGGGCGTTTTCACACCAGCACTATTTTGTCAGGTTAAAACAGATTCTGGTTCGTTTGCTCCTTTAGTGCGGCTCGTTTTTGTCAGGTGTGAAAACAGTAATCACACTCGGGTGTGAATCAAATGAACCGTAACGAGGCCTGCGAGAGGAGGTGGTCTTGGTCCAGTCCCAAACGAACTCCAGAGTAGTTCGCTTGTGGTAAGAACGTGATCCAACCTCGATTTGACCCAACTATTAGGTGTACTCCACAAGTTTGAGCTAAACGGCTATTGTAGCTTGGTGTGCTTTGCTTTTTTTGTCTGTTATAAAGTCTGGAGCAGAATTCGGCATTCTGCAGGTGTTCTTATTTTGGTATAATGCCCAGAGTATTACTACAGCTGCGAACAAATGCCATCGTTTCCGCTGCTCCATGCTAAGCTGTACAAAAAATGTGCAATAGTTTGGAAAACCAGCTCCAGAACAAACCAAAGAGTGGGGGAAATGCTCCAAGTAAACAATTCATTAACTGATTCGGACCAGAGAAGAGAACTACAGGTGTGAAAATGCCATTAGTCCACTGAGCCACTTGGGGTCCCCGTGTTCTAAATCTACCATACCTTCTGGATAATCTTAACAGAAAATAATGGAGTGGTTATTAAAAAATTTATATGAACAGACCTGAAAGCTGGAAAAATATTACTGTGTATTTAATATAGATTGACATTTCTTTGTGTGTGTCAGTGTCTTATATTATTAGTATCTCTTACAAAGTTAATATATTGATATGTTGATAGTGATTTGGTAGGAGCTTCAAGGTAGAATTAGCCCAGGGCCCAAGAATACCTTAATACAGCTCTGCTTACATGCATAGATAAGATAGACTTGCACAATTGAGTTTTTGCCAACGTTGAAAAAAATTAAGCAATATAAATGATTTTTTTATACAAGCAATCTGTGTTTTTCTTCTGCAAATGAAAACACACACTTTGTTTCCAGCAACTGCCATAAATTGATCCAAACACAATTAATTCAGTACAGTTCAGTCTATGTTGCTTCAGCCAAATTAGCTTTCCAACCTGCATACATACAAATATACATACAAATAAATAGGATTACAACACCGTAATAACACTGCCAAACATGGCACATTTATTTTTGACCAAAATGTTGAACAGCAAATAAAAATATTAGTATAATAAAATATTTCACATACTTGACATCATTACTGTTGAATCTGTGGATAAAAAGTAATCATAATAACTCTTTTTTACATTTATATGAGATGTATTTCTCTTTGGGTGGGTAATTTGTAACACTATGTTACAGCTAGTCCTGTAATCGTGCTCTTTAGCCTGGCAAGCTTTCACCATTTTATATAGTTCAGAATGATGCTATATTCCAGCCTCCAGGTTTTTAAAATAACACTGGTGTGAATTCTGTGCCTGATTCATACATTTTGTGGAAAAAAGGTTTTGTGAAAAATACTTACTTTCATAGCATAAAACGGGTTTTCAATCTGGAGAAGTATCTTGAATACCATCAAAAGATGATGTTGCTATGGGAATATGAGAAGGAGACCAAGCACACATTGTGTTTGCACTCCAGGGTTAATACATGTCCTAGAACACAGCTTTGAGCAGTGGCAACTCTGTGAGGTATCCACTCTGATCAGGTTCCCATATAGCAGCAAGATTCACAATTCCTGTAGAAACAGCCATACATCCACCAACATATTTCATTAGGGGAATTCAGTTCTTTTCATATTAAACCCACTTTAACCAGAAAGTTTTATTTTTAACAAAACCATTTACATTCAAAGGATCAGTTACAGCTAATGGAAGTAAAGTCTCTTGTGGCAAATCTTGATAATAGCTTCTATCCAATCAATGTTTAGTAAATGTGATGAAGCCAAAGATTCAACCAACATTTGTCTGTGAATGCCTCTGAAACATCTTTCTCACTGTGTATGTGAACAGAATACATCATCATTTTCTAGGTAAGTTCATCAGAGCTCCAGCCATTCCAGGTGACTACCTCATAAAGCTGACTGAGAAAATGGCAAGAAAGCTGCCATCTATGCAAGAGGTGCCTACACAGTAAATATGCCCGTGTTAAATCAACACTATTAGAGTTATATTAACACTGAGCTCTCAGTGTTAATTTAACAATAATAATGTTGATTTATCACAGGCAAATTTACTGTGTACTGTGAAGAATGTAAAATATAAAACATATTCTGGTTTGTTTAACACTTGTTTGTTTACTAAATAAGTCCATAGGTATTTCTTCATAGTTTGGATGACTTTAGTATTAATCTACAATGCAGAACATTTTTAAATAATAAAAAACCACTGAATGTCCAGAAGATGTGTCCAAACTTTTGATTGTTGCTGTATGTTACTCATAGCAGTGAATGAATGAAAGAGTGAAAGACTGTGACTTTAAATGTAAAGCTCAGTGAATTAAAGTCATAGATGTTGTGAAGAGATGCTGAAGACTTAAAATTAGCCTCGGTGATGTTTAAGATACGTTAGATATTACTGTTAGACTTACAGTGCCACAACATTTTGTCACGAAAAAGTTAATTGTGTTCATAACTTAAAAAATGTAAACAGTCATATTTTATAGTTATTAAATGCAAAGTGACATTTCATCCCTTTTTAAGTTTTACTGTTGCTCAAGAAAATCAGACATTTAGAATCTCAAATTATGAATTATGAGAATATAATATGAGAGTTTGAGTAAATTACTACTAAACAGTATCAACATAAAAACATTAAAGGCTTGAAATGTGTCACTTTACATGTAATGAATATAAAATATATGATTCATTAACTTTCAAACACAAATGAGCTTGCACTGGTTGCATGCAACAATCTTAAACATAAAAATATAAATAAATAGAAAGTCACCTTTCTGAAAACCAGTTTTCTTGTTCATATATACAACACAGTGAAAGGTTCCCTTTAGTGTCTTTGAGTAGAAGTAAAGCAGAATAAAACAATCAGAACAAGCTGCTCCAGATTTTTAATGTTTATTTTAACATGAAATATCAACACACAGGAAGCAAATGACATGAAACATCTGCTTTACCTACACCTGATATATAAGCACTGCACAGAGCTATCAGATCCTAAAAAGTGTGGACAATATAAAGAGGATCTTACTTTGGATAAGAAATAAAAACATGAACGTAAAGAAAATGGTTGGTTCACAAATTCTGTTGTGAAAAGAAACTCACAGAAATGATGAAAGGTGAAGGTGAAACCTTACGTTTTCTCATCCTGTCCTTTCATTTTGCACACATTATGAACAATTTAAAGAGGATCAGACATTTAGAATCTCAAACTGAATTATGAGAATATGAGAGTTTGAGTAAATTACTACTAAACAGTATCAACATTAAAACAAAAAAGGCTTGAAATGTGTCACTTGACATGAATGAATATAAAATTTTTGTTTACATTTTTGAATAAAATTATGAACATTTTTTTCACAATATTCTAGTTTTTGGAGATTTTTTTTTTGCACTAGTTTTTTGCACTAGTAATTCATGCATATTTCTATAGGAATTTAAATCATACTGTATTTGTCTTATTTGGAGGCAGCTTTTTTCTATTTTTTTCTATTAATTTTCTTCATCAGCTGGAAAGGACCATCGCCATTGCACTGCTTTACTCAATACTGTATCTCTTTTTTATGTGTATGTGATGGAGGCTATTGGAGAATCTTTCTTGTGGTTTTGGTCAGTGGCAGGGCAAACTGTGGTCAAACTGAGTAAATCATCAACAGATGAATAAATCTCATCAAGCACTGACATCAGTCAAGCATGTGCATGCTCTGAATAATACAGACATGATTACAGCAGGTAAAATCCATTTGGAAAGCACTAAATGAAGTGTGAGAGAAAAGTCCTTCAATGCACCCAAATGTAGATGCTTTGAGAGGAGTCTGTGAAGAAATCTCCTTAAGAGGAACCCCTAAACGCTCCTGCTCCGGGTATGCTGGGAGAGGGATTGTTGCCTGGAGACCAGACATGTTTCTGTTATATTTCTTCTTGCTTCCACATATAACATCTCTTACATTATTTCTGTACGCTTTATTTATACTGAATGTGTTGATGGCATTGCTAGCCTCTGCAGCAGAGTGCCGTGGTAAGTTGTTCACAACTGGCTGTGGATGATAATGAGGCACTTGTACAGTGAGTGACGGGGCTGCTGTTTTAACAGGAGGCATCGCAGTGGGGCAGCTCCCCTTCTCGCTCATGGCCCCTCTGGCTCCCCCATTATGTTCAACAAAGAATGTAAATCCACTGTTAGCCATTAGCGTCCCTCCTCTCGTCCTCCCCACACCAGCCCCCCACTCCACAGAGGCGCCGACAACATTCCACCAGCGCTGCGGAACCTCACCGCTTTCAAAGACTGAAATGGAGGAGAAATGTGGAAATTGCATTCACCTTAAACGAAGTCTTTAGACTCTCGGGCTGTGATGTTCCTGATAGCAGATAAAGGTGATGCAATGTTGCACAGGTTTTTAATCTCGCATCTGAAGCACAAATATGACAAGGTCACAGCGAGGGTTTTTAAAGGTTATTGAGTGGGCTGAGAAAGTGTTCCGCTCGTAGCCTGTTTGAATGCTCCGGCCAGTCTGACTTAAAGGGCATGTTCCTTTTAAAAAAAGGAAACTCCTGTGGTAAATGTGTTCATTCATGGTATTGAGAACGACTGACCGCTGCAAATATATACATTCCAAAAAGCATTTGGCCACAGCAAAGACCTCTCAGGGTCAGTAAAGTAAGTTTGGTCTACTTCCATGTCTACCACCATGCAGTCCTGTGTTGTATGGACTAAGGTGTGTACCATAACCTTTCCACTCCAGCATGGGACATTTGACAGCCACTGTGTGCATCCAGTGGCATCCAAGTAACAACAACAACAAAGAAATAAGTAATGAATTGGAACATAACACAAAGTAGCATTTCACTGTAAATAAAACCCATCGCTACTCTTCTGCCTGCTACCGTTTTCCATTTCCTCTACCAGTTTTTTCTCTGCGTAATCGGTTGTGGTTTCCAGGCTGCACGTGGGTGTCGCTTTGGCTGTGTACCCAAAGTTCCACTGACTTTCATCCTCCAGAGTTCTGGGCTACATTGTGAGGTTTCTGCTGCTTCTCTAGAGGCTCTGGTAAAATTCTGTGGCACTGCCTTGGTTCGGTACATGGGATCTGTTGGGTGGCCTCCGTCAGCGCTGCTCTGGGTCTCCTCTGTCATTTCCTCACCACCAGCACTCCCACTGAGCAGATGACACTCTGCTAGACCTCTCGCATCTGCGCCATGTCTAGGGTGGAGTATCTGGAGTGACTGTGCTGCAATAAAGCAGCACTTTGATGGGTTACAGTGCAACAAGCTTTAAAGAATGAAACTCGCAACAATATTTTTCTAATTTTACTGTTTGTAGGATAAACAGCTACAAATGTGTTACTGTATGTGGCAGGCCTCATGAAGGAAGCCATCAATTTCCATATTACCAGTCCTTCATCAGCAGATCAATAAAAATGTCTGTTTGCTGTGGGTAATGTGTGCAAAATGAAAGGACAGGATGAGAAAACGTAAGGTTTCACCTTCACCTTTCATCCTTTCTGTGAGTTTCTTTTTCACAACAGAATTTGTGAACCAACCATTTTCTTTACGTTCATGTTTTTATTTCTTATCTAAAGTAAGATCCTCTTTATATTGTCCACACTTTTTAGGATCTGATAGCTCTGTGCAGTGCTTATATATCAGGTGTAGGTAAAGCAGATGTTTCATGTCATTTGCTTCCTGTGTGTTGATATTTCATGTTAAAATAAACATTAAAAATCTGGAACAGCTTGTTCTGATTGTTTTATTCTGCTTTACTTCTACTCAAAGACACTAAAGGGAACCTTACACTGTGTTGTATATATGAACAAGAAAACTGGTTTTCAGAAAGGTGACTTTCTATTTATTTATATTTTTATGGTTAATATTGTTGCATGCAACCAGTGCAAGCTCATTTGTGTTTGTAAGTTAATTAATCATATATTTTATATTCATTACATATAAAGTGACACATTTCAGTATCAGTTGATACTGTTTGAATTGTAATTTACTCAAACAGAGATATTCTAATAATTTGAGACTGTGGATTTCTGATTTTCATGAGCAATTCCAAATTTACAGCCAATGTAGATTGTATCCAGAGTGATTTTGGTAGTCTGGACAGTCAAAAATTACATGCAATCTGATTTTTGCAAATCTGATCCAAGACAGCAAGAGATGGTTTGAAATCTGATTAAAATCAGATTTGTACAGATCTGACTCAGTTCGGCAGCCCCGGTGCCTTTTGACGTGCCTTTCACATCACTCACAATGCGACAAAGAACAACACATCAAATCCAGATTGACAGATCCAAGAAGTGCATCTCAGGTTGCCAGGTCAAGAAAAATTCTCCAGCCTACTGTCTGACAGAAGGTCTCCCGACACAAGTTTAAAACTATCTGAAACAATCTATCTATCTATCTATCTATCTATCTATCTATCTATCTATCTATCTATCTATCTATCTAAAACATCTAACATAAAAAAATATCTAAAACATAAAACAAAAACTAAATCTAAAAAAAAAAAAAACCTAACTAAAAATCTAAAGAGTCTAATCACAGATGTTTGTTAAAGTTATATTAGCTTTTTATTACTTTTAAATCTTATTTCAGTTTTACTCTAATCTATCTTTTCAGATCCCTCCACTGGGGTCTTCTAATATTGGAAAGTTTTGGGCAGTCACAATATCCAGAAACCAACACCCCACCACCTCTGAAATTTTGCATTAAAGTAAATATTTTGCAGGAAAACCATGAACCTGGCAACTCTGAAGCCACGTCACCAGCATGACTGTAATTACTGACGCCTGCACTGTTACCACAGAAATCCAAACAGACAAATCTGATCTGATCAATTACTAATAACAATGTGAACAGTCATCTCAGCAGATCTGATTAGAGAAACAAATCTGATTTGTCTGAATGTAACCACTGACCAACAGTAAAACAAAAAAGTGTCACTTTACATGTAATGAATACAAAATGTGTTTACCATTCTGAATTCAATTATGAACAACAATGAACTTTTCCATGATATTCTTTTTTTATGCCTGACATATAAGCCATATGACCCAGCGCTAGGATAAGCATAACTCTTAATCCTATAACTCTTGGTTCTTGGTGTAAATCAGTTTAAAAGGTCAAGCTGGGCAGTTTAATGTGGAGTAGAAACGTTTTTGTGACCAAAGGGCTACACTGACCTCCACCACTCCCAGCTGTGATTCAACAAATTGTTGTCCAATTAGATGATGGGTAACAGGCCTTAAGTGGTTGCTATCCACTAGTAGGAGAGACTTCCTTTCCCCGCTCTCCACCCGCCCCCACCCTCCAATAAGAAACCACGCATGCATACTCAAACAGTCAGTCTAGCGAGGGCTTCCTGCAGCCATCGCCCACTCGTTCGCACCCGCCCACCCACGTCCTCCTCCACCCCGCTCTTCCCTTCTGCCACTGCCAGCCCACCCATTAGCCTTGCACACCCATACACACAAACACACACACATACACACCCACACACTCTTCCACAAGACAGGTCACCTTTAGTTCAGGCTCACTTCAGTACCTATGGTGCATGCCCACAGCCAAGCTGGGAGTGTATTTTACTCTTTACAGCTCGCTCTGTGTCACTGATGCCTCTTGGTCATTAGAGATACTATAAAAAGGCTCATGGAGATCACGCAGCTTTCAAACTCTTGTTTTAATGTGGAATAACTTTAGCATTGTCTTTCAGCACTATAGTGCTGTGTTGTGCGGCCTTATCATGATGTTTGAATATGAAATAATGATGTAACTATGCAGACTGAAGGTGGAAAAAGCAGATGAGCTCAGAATCTCAGTGCTCTTTTCAAGCGCCAGTGTGTGCTGATGTGTGAAATCACGTCTTAATTACCTCCGACTCACTCCCTCAGCATTACCCTTGATATATCCTTCACTTCTTTTCTATCACAACAGGCTGACACCTCTCAAATTGCAAGACAGAACAGTTGCTTTAAATAGGCTCTGTGGTTGCTATGATATGTGCGGTTGTGCCTGAACAGGAATCCCTCACGTGATTCAAGTGTTGGTCTCCAGCACTGATAGCACAAGAAAAACAATGTTTCTCCAGAAACTTAGACCAGAGATATATTATTCTTTCCCCATATATTTCCGGGACCCGAAAGTTTCCTAAGTTGTTTGGGGTGGCTGTGGCTTCGCTTTGAGAATGTGGAGGTCTGGAAGCAAAGTCCATGAGTCACAGTACAGAAAACGTCAGCCGCTCTGACTCAGTCTGGAAAGGAGGCGACGTGGGGAGGCACTCCGGCAGTGAGTGGGCTTGAACAAGTGCCATGGCGGCCAGGGAATCCCACATAAATCACCCACAGGAGGAAAGGTGGAGTGGACACAGTCACAGGTCATTTGGAGAGAAAGCACTCTGTACTGTATAGGGTGGAGGTTGATAATGGCAAACACAAAAAGGGAGGATTCCCACACAAGATGAGCCTTCATGTGGGGGAGAAGACTGCATTCCTCAGAATTCTTGTTCATCTGTGTCCTGTCGGATCTCAAATCCCCATTGAAAAACAAAGAAGACAATTTGAGTTAAAGCACTGGCATAGCAAAAGGGCACCATCAGCTACAAAAGTGTTCATTAAGAAAGCACACAGAGTACTTTTTCCTCAGTCCATTTCAAGCATTATGTGGGTTTCAAGCCATCAGATCACCTGTTTTGAAAAACTCATTTATATTTAAACTATCTTTGGAATTACAACTGAATGATCTTTGGCATGTGTAATGATTGGTATGTTAGATCAGAGCTACCTTCCATGTCTGCGCCAACCAGTCTTGGGGCAGCATTTCTGGAGCAGGATGCTATGCCCTTACTTGTCATGACAAGTGTTGCAGGGATTTGATGTGGCAAGCATTCTGAATAGGAGATTTCACCTTTTAGGAATGCACATAATAGTCAGTGTGAGAATATTAAGGTTGCTGGAGGGCGATTCCCACTCGGATTCCTCAACTGTTTGATCTTAACCTGTCTGTATGACCATTGAGCCTTATGAAGAGCCTAAACTGAGATCCCAAGCTTTTGTTGGGTATATTGTGGGTGAATTCCATTGTGGGTGGATGACTGTTTGACAAGAGGAACTGGAATTTGGTGGCGGGAACGCAGAAGTCAGGGAGTGTCTTAACGACAAAGCCGTCCCAGAATACTTGCACCAACATTGTCTCCTTGCTCAAACAGTTGGGGAAAGCGCGTTTATTTGTTTCTTATCTATAATCTTCACTGTCATTAACCTCACTTTGCCAGTCGTTAAACATTTCAGGAAGTGGGTTTAGCCCTGCCAGCAAGTCCTCCCACCAGATGCCAGCAGGTGAAAACAATAACTAAGGCAAACAAGTGGGGCAAGTGTCACACTCCACTTATTCTTTATTCATGCAATACTATACTATTCTATGCTATGCTATACTATGTTATTATATACTATACTATACTGTGCTTTGCTATACTATATTATGCTTTACTGTTATACTATACTATACTATTCTACTGATGTTCCGATCGATTGGCCACTGTTAATTTTTGACCAATTTCCGTGAAAAAGTATGTGATCAGCATATGCCGATCAATGCCTTTCATTGCCGATCACAAAAACCGATCACCTGTAGTTCACACCTGCAGCCTGCAGAGGCGTGTTCAGTGTCCCCTGCCCCCAGAGTTGCCAGGTTCGCGGTTTTCACGCCAAATTGGGCTTGTTTGAAAATCCAGTCGCAGGTGAAAATTCAAGGGTGGCGGCTATTTTTAAAAATGACCCCGCCCGCCAAAAAACAGTAAAAAGTGGGTGTTGCCTAGAATATTACTTCAACACAGCGGGCAAATGTGCATAAATCAATACTAAGAAAGTTTCAATACAACAATAACAACAAAGAGAAAATAACACTATAAGGAAAGATAGCCTGAAAAGGGGAGAGAGAGAGCGAGAGAGAGAGACAGACAGACAGAGAGAGCGACAGACAGAAGTTGAAGAGAAAACAGTCACTAGCTAATATGCCAGGTAAATGGGGAAATACAGGAGGCGGTATTGCAAGGACTGGGAAAAAGAAAAAGGTTTGATGGACTGATAATAAATCCCTTATAAACACTCATAGTTGTTTTGCTATTTGCTTCAAACGTGTGACAGACATATATTTTGGGCTAGTTTAAGGTTCTGAAGGGCGGGTTTTAGACTGACTTTGGGCTGGATGTTTTTGTTGGACCTGACAACCCTGCCTTCCCCCTTTCCTTCACACTGCGCAGGCGCAGTGGCAAATCCTAAACAAAACAAACATGTCTGCCGTGTGAATTTTTACACTGTCTGTGAGCGTGATGTAAAGTTTGTATCCTCCAACACATGCATTGAAAAATGCCTAGCGGGGAAACACATTAAAATGCTTCAACACAACAAGTTTAATACAATATTTAAAGAACCAACACTGGGTGGAGTGTGGTGAGTTTTTGAGGCTCACTGCACAAGTGTGGAGAATGAGTGCTTATTCATCGCTACATTCAACACTGTGGACAAGCACAAGAATACACTCAGTACTGAAAAAGCTGAGGTGCTCCTCTTTATGTTTAAAAAGAATGAATGTTCTCTTTTTTCCTTGACATTATTTGATTTAGGCAGCGTTGCGAGATGTATTTGACTTTCTGCACTATTTAGCCTGTTGAGAGCCTTAATGTTTTCAGTCTGTTAACGACTGTGTTACTGATAGCAGGTAAAGGTAAGTATAAGGGGTGTGTATCTGTCCAATAAATGATGATCCGATATGAATCTCGATTCATGTGGTACAATATGATTCAGAAATTATATATTTTAAATTGGACCAATTCAGTTCGATTTGATTCAGTACGATTTTGATACGATTTGGTTCAGTATAATAGGTTAGGAAATAATATGAGTTACTTGTTTAAAATAGATAATTTTACATTGAGTCAACATAAGTTATTACTAAAAATGTGTTTTGCTTGCTTTCAGATAGATTAATGAAATACTAGAGAACTAGTAAAGTTGTACTTGACATGTGAATTCAGAAACAGTAAAATACTGTCGCGTTGGGATGTGGTACCGGGGCTCCAATGTTTTAAACAAGTCCCCAAAGCCCTCATTTTCCACCACACAGTATGGTCTTAAGTCTTTGACAATGACCCGGGTTATTGAAGCCATTATTACTTTGACTCTAGCCGAGTTGTGGTCGAGTTTTGGATGGAAGAAGTCCTGTTTTTCTGTGTTTTAGACCTGCCGTGTCTTTGGGCTAGCGGTGCTAGTGTCCTCATCGCCACTTTCGCCATGTCGTCTCACCAAATGAGTGGTGAGGTTTGTTGTAATACTGGTGTACTTGAATGCGACTTTGCATGCTTTGCAAACAGCAATGATTTTGTC
>BRDA01085267.1:0-30365 GCA_036984385.1 Crenuchus spilurus
TAAATAAAGATTTTCAACTGGAATATTTTATTCATTGAGATCTAGGATGTTATTTTAGTGTTCCCTTTATTTTTTTGAGCAGTGTATATATAGTACAGTGCAAAACTCTGAGAAAATGGTATCTAAAGTGTGGATAAAGCATTTTTTATGGTGATATGTTGTGATATAAACTGCACTGTGTTGAGTGTGCCCTAATAACTTGCACACTCAATGACACATTCATTTCTGCCCAGCCAAGGGAGTGGGTAGGAGCGCATCCGATTCACTCATCCGTGCTTGGCCCTCATCACCCTCTCTCTATCCGCAGGGGGCCTCATCCTGCCTCTTCTTGCGTCAGGAGGCAGAGGTGCCCAGCTGTGTTCTCCCTGAGCCAGGTGGGCTTCCACACAGCCACTCCATCAGCGTGTAATGAAGAGACAGCGGCGAGCACGAGCCAGTGCAGTTCCGGCCCGGGCTCGGGCTCTCAGCATACCATCCGATTTTGCACGGAGGAATAAAAAATGAAAATGCAGCTTTACTTCAAAGCATCGCGGGAGAGATTGGTCCGGGCCCTCCGGGGGCCCCCAGTCCCTGGCCGACCTTTCTGCATGAGCGACAGATGAACTCTTCCCCTTGAACCGGAGTGCGCGGAGCCTCTCCATTCATTTAAGCCCGTGCACAGGCAAACACACACCGTGACATTTTCTGATTACTTCATATTGACTATCTGAGCAGCTTGACAAAGTGTGTGCGGCAAGAAGAGTGCAGGCTCGGAGGAGCCTCGTTTCATGAAGGTTTATGAACACACACTGAGATGGTTAGGAAAAAAAAGTCAAAAACAACATCAGAGCGGCTGCTTTCGGCTTCGAAGCAAAAATTCAGGTCGTCAAAATTTCATTCTTGCGCCTCCTGTGATGAAAAAGTGCGTAAACATGCTTGGACAGGCCTCTGAAATGATAAAATAACAAGTGCTTGATCATCTCTGGAATAAATGAAGCTGATATGAGGTGGACTCCAATGTATTAAGCCAATCTCTGAAGAAAACGTCAATGATGCAACGGCAAACAGTTGGTTTTCTTAAAAAAATCTGCAGTTAGTCCCCTCTTTCTGTCTCTTAGTCAGATATTAAATTATAGATCACGTGCTGCAGGCAGGGAGACAGAAGATTAAAGGGCAGTGTGGACATGCCCAAGGACTGTCTCTGCTCTTTACGCTGACAGTAATTGCTCCTCCACAGAAGAACATACAGGAGGACACGTGTACCTGAGCGAGGCGATTCATTAAAGATGAGCCTGAATGTGGTTGCAGGAGGATGTGCTGTGCCAAGCCCCAGGTTTGAACAGGAGCGAATGGCACTGTGTGAGTGGGAATATTTAACTAACTTAAGAGCGAGCCGAGTGTCCGTGTGTCTCCAGCGCTCTACAGTCCTGAAGGTGATAATACATCACAAAGCCATAACTAACCTTACAGACAGCAACAACATATTTATCCATCGGGCATCTTGCTTAGTATCATCATAAATATACATATCGTTTTCTCTGATGTCCACTTTTGAGAATATGTGTTATATTTGTTTATTTTGAGGCCACAAGATAAGTTTTCATGGCCAAAAAAGCATATAATTGTATATGACAAGATCACAAGTTTGAAACTGTGGTAACCAATTAGTATATTATTTGCCTATTAATATATTAATTCATGGCCACAAGAAACTTATCTTGTGGCCTTGAAATAATTATTTGTGTCCACAATTTATTATTTGGTGCTCTCAATATAATCATTTGTGACGATATTTTATAAAAATAACAATCATGTCACCTCAGGGCTCCACATCTTTCAGTCTGCATGTAAATTTTCTCTTTTCTGATTGGTTCCCCTGCATTATGCCACATTCAAAAAAGCCATTCATACTGAAACAACTGTGCAAAGTTAAAAGGCTGTTGAATAGACAGATGTGTGTACATTTTGTGTGTAAAGATGTGCTTTCGTGAAAACAAATCTCATTGTTATTGTGTCCAATAACAATGAGTTTGACTCTTACTGTGGTCGCAAATCCTTTGTTTGCAATAACTGCATCAAGTCTGTGACCCATTGTCATCACTAAACTTTTGCATTCTTCTTTTATGATACTTTCCAGACTTTCACTGCAGCCTTTTTCAGTTTTGGATGATTCCTCACTTCAGTCTCCTCTTTAGCAGGAACAAAGTTGCTCTATAGGGTTTAAGTCTGGAGATTGTCTAGGGCAGCCTAAAACCTTCCACTTCCTGTCTGTGATGCATTCCTTTGTAGTTTTGGCAGTGCATTTTTCATTGTACTGCTGCCATCTCAGCAAAAACGAAGGGATTGATCATGATGATGAACGTTACACTTATACAGCGCCTTTCTCAAACCCAAGGATGCTTCATAATTAACACACTCCATTTACACACTTAGAACTCAACCACACACTCCGGCGAGAAGCAACAGCCAATCACGCACAGCGTTTCAACGGGAAGCGACCATCCACCTGGAGGACTGCATCCAGCACTAGGGGGATCACCCGGGACAGTGCCAAACATATCTGGGCATACCTACAGAGTGTGGGGGTGGGGGTGGGGGTGGGGGTGAACCGGAGACACCAGAGGAGAACATGGAAACTCCACCCAGATGGGAACTGGAACCCAAAACCTCAGCACTGAGAACGTGGTAACCACTAAACCACAATGCCGGATTGGCTTGGAGGTCCAAGGCTTTTGGAGGGGAGTGTATGGCATTTAGTATTCATGCATGTTTGAGTAAATTATTACAAAAACAAAAAAAGGCTACATTAAAATGAATATAAAATAAAAGCCATTTTATCTTTTTTAATTAAATTATGAACACAAATGAACTTTTTCATGATTTTATAAGCTTTAGAGATGCTCTGGTATACGGACTGTATGGACTGCATGAGGAGTGAAGGGCACATTTAGAAACACTGTTTATGTACAACATCGTAGTCGTTATCTATGATATGGGCCTTTAAAATGAAGTCAAATGCTTTTCTAGGGCACAGCTATTCCATCCATCAAGGTTCCATCAAGGATTGTGCTTTCTGTCTGTCCATTTGTCTTCCCACACACACACACACACACACACACAGTCACTCACTCGTGCTTAAAATAGCCGACTGGCTTGTCATACGGATTACCTCTTTGGTTTGCCGGAGGACTATTGAGTAAGCACAGAACACATTTCCCACAGAGAATCCATCCCACTCTAAAACTTTGCCATTATGTAACCTTTCTAATGGCTTTTTACTCACCTCCAGCACGAACGCCTGAGCTTCCACCGAGTTCCCCCTGCCAGACCTGAGAGAGTGGGATCGAGTGGAAGAGGAGGACACCACAGTGCTTCTGATGTAATGCTACTTCGAAAGTCTACGCCTCGGCCCGTTCCCCTCCAAACATGATGTTCCGCAGAGCAGGTTACAGCGCTGATAGGATTGACTAAAGGATTTGGCTAGTAAAAACCAGTATTCTCGCATGCAACTATTCTGGCAGCCTAAAAAGCTTTTAATTGGCTGTCTCTGTGAGATGAAATGTGTTTCCATCCATGAAATGAAAGGTTTTTTAATTAGGCTAACTTACTGTAGATACTTCAATTATTATGTGCTTAACTTTCCTCTGCAAAACGCACAAAACATCACAAAAGCCCACAGAACCACAGCTCCAGTAAACACTGTGCCATGAATACAGACCATGTCCTTCATACACTTTTGTAGCTCCTAGTTAGTTCGAAGGATGTATGGTTCTAGATGTTTTCACCAGGTTCTTTAAACTTAAAAAAAGGTTCTGGACCAGGGTACTTCTTTTTAGTTTACCATAAGAATCCCCCAAAACACAATCAATGTAAATACATAATGAAAGTAAGTGAGAGGAGTCACTGTGCTGCGGTGGCACGGTGGCTTGGGTGGTTAGCATGCATGTTCGAGTGCCCATCTGGGTGGTGTTTCCATGTTCTCACCATGTCTTTCATTCGGGGTCTCTGGTTTCCTCACACAGTCAAAAAACATGGAGTATTCTCAATTATCTGTCCGTGAGTGGGTGTGTGCACCCAGCGATGGACTGGCGCCCTGTCCTGGGCTTGGCTAGGATATTCTGTAATGCCATGCCATGTGCCCGTTGTGAGAATAGGGGACTAACCACAACCCTGATCAGAATTAAGCAAAATGGGGCCCGAGTGGCTCAGCGGACAAAGACACTACCACTATGACCCGAGGATCGCGAGTTTGAATCCTGTTTTGCCATCAACAGCCGGGGCCCAAGAGAGCAAAAATTGGCAGTAGATGGCGCTCTCTCTCTCCCTATCACTGATTGGTCCATTCAGAGCTGGGAACCCTGCGCTTTCCTCCAAGCGCGTTGGCTCCCCAGTGATGGTGAATCAGCAGTAGTTCGAAAAGAGACGGTGACTGTGAAAAAAAAAAGAATTAAGCAAAATGGGTCAATTGTTCTAAGGTGGTGCCTCCTACCATTTAGTCTAAGAGTGTAGAATCGTCCATTCATGCCAAATCATCTTACTTATGTTCAGATGCTCTATAAACGAACACTGCCGATCGTGTTTTAAAATAAACAGTCCCAAATGGGATTTATGACCACATTTCACATAAAATAGGCTGTTGATGATTAGTTATGCAGATGATAGACGTGTTCACCCCAGGCTATGAGAATAAATTCGCCTGACTCACACGACGCGACCTCTCTTGCCTTTTTGAAAGCGTCAAATATAATTTCTTCCTTCAGAATGTCATGAATTGCAGATGTAACATTAACTTCACCTTTCAAAAAAAAGTCCCTTTAAAACATCTCTGCAGCTGCTTCCTGTGATCTGTGTTGACATTCAGGGCTCTTTGGCTTTGAAGACGGTGAGAGTGTGTGAGGCTCATACACATTGACTGCTCTTCTCTGGCTCTATAGCCACGTTCAGCCTAGTGAAGGAACTGTATTGGAGGAAGAGGAAGAAGAGTGGAGCCTTCCAGAGGATTGCAGTGACTCATTCTTCACCAGCGCACGTGACTATGCAGGTCTGAGGCCGCTTACTGAAGAAAAGTCAATCCCTAGACCCCCAGTGAGGAGCGTCCATTTCTTCATTCTCTCTCGCTCTCTCTGCATTTGCCCCTCTCCACCTTGAGGTGTAGAAGGTTGCCCTTCAGAAGCACTGCTGGTACTTGCACCTGAGAGACTGTACATGGAAAAGCACTTCAGGTTCATCATACCCCTGTGAAACCCCCTCACACCCCGGGTCAAACGGCCAGTCGGCAAGGGGCGAAGCGGTGCGATGAATAATTCTGTCGGCTGTCTTGTTTCTTTGTTAACAGCGGTGGGTTTACTCCTAATGAAATATGCATTCTGCACATTTTTTAACATTTATTTATTTCATTTTTTGCCCACCACCTTCAGCTGCCCCCACAGTGCAAACATGCAGTTAAAGCATCGTGAGTGAGTCCTTGGTTCACTTGAGCAGCTTTCTTCTGTCAGAGCTAATGGAGGACAGCTGGAAGCAGGTGATGTGTGCATCTTGCATCAGAGTTTATCTCATGTAACATCACCAGGGATGCTGTGTTTCTGAGTAAGAATCACTCTAAATCACAGGATGCCCTCAGCTTACCCAGCTCAGTTTACCCTGCACAGCATCGCTACCAAACGAGAAACCCCTTTTTTTAATAAAAAGCTTTTCAAATGCTCTAAAACAGCTTCGCTGCAAAACTGGATCCTTACGCGAATGCCATAGAAGTGATACAAGAAGGTGGGAATGCACAAATTTTTTAAAACAAATTAAATGCAAAGCCCTACTGGATTAAAATGACACGGGGTCCTGAGGTAATTCCTCCTTTTACAGGAGCTCCTCTGTGATTTTATTTAAGTCTGAATGTGCTGATGTTAAATTAGATGTTAGTCCCGTCCTTAAGCAAATGTGTTTTTCCAGGCAGACGCTGTCTCGCATTTGAAAATAAAGATTTACTGATAAAGATGGCTGCTACTACCAACCGTATTTAGCATTTTAACCACCAAAAACCATCTCCAATAACAAAATAAACATATGAATGCTTTAGAAGAGCCATTAAATAATCTACTTGGTCTGGATGGAAGATTTCCCACTCTGGGAGTGTGTTTTGTGGAGGAGAAGAAACTAAAAACTAAATACGAGATATTGTCCGCTTCCTGTTTTAACACATTATATTAAAAAAGTGAAGCTGAACACTAGAGGGCGCTGTAAGTGCTGTTTAAATGGAGTGAATGTAGCTAAATGGCTAAAAACCTTGATTAAATGTTTCCTAGTTTTTTTATGCATTTTTTTAACTTTAAAAATGACAATCTACGACGGAGGTTTTTTTTTTTTTTGCTTTAAAACGAGTGCTATTTCAGCTACTGAGTCCTAATTGGTTCACAAGCTGGATCCGCTCATTGGCTAAGCAGGGTCTAAGCCGTAGTTTTAAGGTCTTAAACTGGTGTTTAAAGTAAACATAAAAGTGATGCTGATTTGTTTCATGTAGTTCTGCTTTGAGAAAATCACTGCATACGTGTCTAAGAAATTACAATTTTGCACTAAAGCTCCATACGAGCCCATTCATTTTGGACTTGCTCAGGAGTGTCCTCTACTGTCTGACCAACCAGGACACCAAGTGGCTGTTCTCCGTAATATAGAGATTCTCTGATAAACCCGCAGAAACTCACTCATCCTGTAGTAAATATAATGCCATCAGTATCCAGGAGATTAAATTAAAATGTGAAAAAGCAGACGTCCCCAGATAAACTAATCCAATCCGAATAGCTTAAGAGTTGTTTTAAAAGAGAATACTTAAAATTTTTACTCAAGTACAATACATGTCAAAAGTTTGGACACCTTCTTGGACATTCAGTGGTTTTTAATTATTTAAAACTGTTCTGCATTGTAGATTAATACTAAAGTCATCCAAACTATGAATAAACACATCTGTAATTATTTAGTAAACAAACAAGTAAACAAACCAGAATATGTTTATATTTTACAGTCTTCACAGTCGGCACCTCTTGCACAGCTTTCTTGGCATTTTCTCAGTCAGCTTTATGAGGTAGTCACCTAGAATGGCTTTCAGTTAACAGCTGTGCCTGGACTAATATTGTGTTAATCTGGATTCCTCTTCTTACTTTTTTTAATTAAATGCACATTTAGTTTGTTTTATTTATAGGCATCTGAGCTAGCTCCCTTCACCAATCAGAAACTTCTAATGCAAATCTGTTCACCAATCAAAAGCACAGGTACTGAGTCATTAACAGTAGTGGGCTCAGTGGAACTGTGATGGCTCAAACAGCTGCTGTGGAAGGAGATCACACTTGGCCTACAGGCTAAAAAAAAACAATATCATGTGCTGCCATCTCTGTGCCTTCCAGCTTTCTGTGTTATAAATGAGAGTGATGACAGAAAACGTTTTTGTTCACCTTGCACAGCCCTATCCACAGTGCCCGGGGAGCAGTTGGGGGTTAGGTGCCTTCCTCAAGGGCACTCCAGTCAAGACCTCCCTGGGGATCGAACCGGTGACCTTCCAGTCACAAGACCAGATCCCTAATTAGCAGGCCACGACTGAGATGAATCTACTATAGCAGTTTTTTTCACAACTATTTGTGTTATTTCTTAATGATTCTTAATTAATTATACAATTGCTTTAAACGGGTCTTTATTTGAGTTTGCATTTGGGTATTTTACATTTTGTTTATTTATTATTACAATTTATATTATTATTACAATTAGTTTGAAGGGAAATATATTTTAGGTGTTTGTATGTGATGCCTAAAGGCTGAATATTAAATGAGACTGAAGAAGTAAATTCTTGAGAAGTCTTAAATAATCATTTAAATGACTTAATTCTACTTCTAATTATTAATTTAATTAACTATACTTGTACTCATCACAGGTGGGTAGAGTGCAGTTTTTGGCCACTCTACCCACCTCTAGTGATACCACAGAAGAACCACTTTTGGTTCCCTAAAGAAACTTTTAGAGAATGGTTCTTTAAGAACCCATATTGCGAACTAGGTTAAAAGTGTCTTTTAAGAATGAAATGTATCATTTGTGGTCATTGTACACTAACACTGCAAACAAACGACATATTCATAAGAGAAACCAGCTTAACTTTTGCCTAGTTATGTAATACTTCTAATTGTAGAAATGTTGTAAGCTTATTAAAGATAATTTCACTTAACTAGACTTTTTACTTGTTTTAAATTATTTTATTAAGTACAATAATCACCCTGCGCTGAGAGATAATGTTACTGCTTTGTAATAAATGTTTTACACTCTCAAAATAATTTGCCAATACAGGGTGTTAATTTTATCCAATTAAACAAATAAAATCTCTAATTAGTTTGGTTAATGTAATGTAAAGCTTGTAATAAGCTTAGAACACTCCCAAAAATGAGAAATTGTAGATATTTAAACAAGATTTGAGATGCTTTCACATACTAGTGCTGGCAAATATTTAATTAGTACAGTACCTTTGTATAACACTGGTTAGACTGTAAATACTGAATTGTGCTGACACTACTGGATCATATTCACTGTGAACTAAACTACCTCACATGGTAAATGACGTCACACATGTAAATACTGCTGATATCACCGCATTTAGTGTAAAAAACTGCAACAAATCTGTTTTACATGTTAATGAAAGTTCTCTTATATTCTATTCTAACTCGTAACTATTTTTATTTCTGTAAAATAGATGTAAGTCTATGTAAAATGCATGTCTTGCTACTGTTACGCTGCAATTTGCTTTGGGATCAACATTCATATATTCATCCATCCATCCATCCATCCTTTTTCACATTTCGTACAAGAAGATAGATGTACTCAGTGATAAGAATAATAATAAGAAGACTACGAAGAAGACAAAGACAAAGAAGATGAAGAAGAAGAAAAAGAAACTTCTCATACAAGGCAACATGAAAAGATGATTAAATATGAAGGATGGGTGTTATTGGGTTGATGGGTAGATATGTAGGTGGGCAGGGCTGGCCCCAAGTGCCCATGGGGGAACCACAAAAAGTCTCCGCCAACCCAGGACTTGTGGACTTTGCCCTCCCAAATTTCTAGCACTGGCAGTGGAGTGGGTTTGAGTGGGTTTCTTGGTAAGGTTGGTAGATATTTAGATATTTGGGTGTTAATGGGTAGGTAAGTTGTTTGATAGATAGGTGGGTGGGTGTCAAGGCAGGTGGGTAGGTAAAGAGGTGGGTGGGTGTTAATATTTCATGTGTCTGGGCATGCGGGTTCAGATCATGGCATGAGAATTCAGAAGCAAAGATTGAGTGGACTATTAAGAGGTTAAAATGTTTCTTGAAAGTAGGCACCAAAATGACAGCCTAATTGTGAAAGTTATACTATTATACTGATTACATTTCCAAATGAATTAATGAAATGTTAAATCAAATCAAATGAAACTGGAGAGTTTTCTCTGTATAATTTCCTGAAGACGTGTAATTGAATCAGACTGTTGTGAAGTTAAAGATCTCCACTCCTACTCAGCAGCAGTTAATGTGATAGACACTTAACAATTATATACAAAAACTCTCTGTTGTCTTTGCAACAGCCTTCGCTCAGTAGGTGTGTGCACTAACTGTTCAGTGCAGATGTCATCTGAATGGAGACTGACAATATTTTCTCATTCATTCATATGTCTACATAAGAGAAATCCATGAAAATCAAATGAGGGCTGAAGCATGAGAGGCGTGTACTAACTGAAGGTCTTTAGGTTCATTACGGAGTCTTTGTTCATCTCCCCTAGGCGAGCAAGGGCAGCTCTGCGTAAAGACTCTTGTCAAAGTGGGAAAAACCAAAATGTCGATGACTTGTCACCAGGAAATGTCATTATAGAGAAGCCCTCTGCAGCAGAAATGGCAACAGAGTTGAACTGAAGTGCCCCTTTGGCCTCTCTGTGACAGCTGTTATAGATTCTTGGAGAAAGGGCAGGTCATCACCCATAAAAAAAGATGTAGTGTCCGGTATCAAGCAACTGAATTACTTCACAAGTGGGCAAAGAAATTTGATGGACATAAGCCAAAAACAAATGTATTTATAACAAGTACACAAGCCTGCGGGTAACAGTGCAATTAAACGGCATAGAAATATACCAAATAAATAAACGCTTCCCTTAAAACTCTGTAAATAAATCAAAGTTCAATGATTCTAGGCTGTAAGGTTCACCCTTAAACATAGAAGTGCTATAAAAGGTCCTTTGTGTGATGCCACAAATTTACATTTCTGTAAGAGATGTGTGAGTGTGAAGAACCTTTTTAAAGGCTTCACATGATTTTATGGTTCTTTACCAATTTAAAGATTCTTCACACTCACGCATCTCTATTATGGTTTTAGTTATAAAAATGAACTAAAAAGCTGTGACACAGTCCTGTCCCATCATTCTGTGATAGAAGACTGAGTAGCAGCATTTGAGGATGTTCTCATAGTTTTGCAATGGCTAGAACAATGTGTTGTTATTGAAAGTTCTGGGGTAAATCCAGTTTTTTAAATATAATTTGAGGTATTTTATTAATGTCCAATTAACCCTGCCCCTTTTATCACCTCTCCCTATCACTATCACTTGCAATGTCCCTGACTCTCCTGGGAGGGGGCAGACAAGCACAGGCCTCCTTTGATACCCGTGACGTCAAGCCCCGTTTTCTATGAACTGCTGGTGATACATTGCCGCTGGGCAGCTTGCAGGCTCAGAGGAAAGCGCAAATCCCTGGTACTGATGGGTCGCCCAGCAGACGCCAGAGTCAGTCAACACTGTTTATAGTGCTAAGGAGAGTGTGCCATCATATATATATATATCTGCACATCTGCCCGGTCGCTGTGCTCCTCCACTGAATGTCGCCTTGCTTTGCCTAACATTCACACAAAGCAATCCAGACTGTTCTCCTCAGTAGTTCCCAGATGGTGGAACAAGCTGCCTACCAACTCTAGTATTTTTCGCATTTGTACTTTCCCACTATTGTAAGTCACTTTGGATAAAAGTGTCCGCTAAATGCAATGTAATGTAATATATATATATATATATATATATATATATATATATACACACACACACACATTTGTGTCAGTGAATTGTGGGGACATTACATAGACTTTAGACCTTAAAACCCTAACCTTAACCTTAAAACGTCTTCACTTTAAAATGTCGTGATTTACATGGCAGGTACCAGCTTTGTAGTTCCTGCAAAAAAGGTCCCCACAGCCTGAGTGTTTAAACATGCTTTGGTCCACACAACATGGCATAAACCTGGCAAACACACACAAACTCACTTTGTGAGGATATTCCATTCACTTGTGTAGAACTGAGTAATAATACATCTAATCCAAAACTTAACCTTAGAAACCAAAGATCAGTGCTTCTGCTCTTTTAATAAAAAAAGTTTTGAATGAAAAGACACATTTTTTATGAGGACAAGCAAAATGTCCCCACTTTTACATGAATTCTGACACACACACATGAATCAATGCAAAACCTAACCTAATTGCCTTTAAGATACATCATCAGAAAGGGGTTAAAGATGTGCCTTTAAGACCATTTAAGTCTCTTCTGAAAAACTGATTAAAATACTGTTTCATAAATATGATGAGAGTTATATCTGGCCAGGGTTAAGTGGCATTTCTCAGTGCCTATATCCTAAATCTAGTAAACCTGCCACCTATCAGCTATCAGCTATGCTACCGTCATCTCTCTCATGAATAGAATATTGTAAGAGCTTTTAAAATGACTGATTAATGAGCACCGCCAAAATGTGCCATATCCTCGCTCTCTTTCTTTCCTTCTCGCATTAATCATTCCTGTGATGGTTCTTGTCTACACTGCCACCGAAGCACTCTCTCTCTGCAGGTGCCCGTGAAGTGCAGCATACAGGATACAAACATATACTTAAGACAAAATTACAAACAGTGATGTATAGAACGTAATTAGACAGTCATAGAACGTGGGTTCTATTCATAGTGCTTCATTATGGATTAATTCCTCATTAAAGCTCATTAATATATTTACACTAGAGTATATTACATATGTACAGTACGTGCATATGGGAAATCAGCTTGATGCGGCAGTGTCGTCATACAGTCAGCGCAATGACAATTTTTTTTGTGAAGTCTTGTTTCCACAACACCGTTCTGTTGTCAAGAGAGCCGAGTTCCCCCAGCAGGGAGCACTGAAACGACATGTGTTAAGAGAAAATAGTCGTATTTCTGACAGAACTGACTGAGAGAGATATTAACTAGTAAATCAAGAGATCAAAACACAGGCTGCCGACTGCCTGAATCGTACCGTTTATTCCCCCACGTCTGCAAATGAATTGCAGCTTTGGGGTTCAGGACAATTATGCAGTTTCTATCTCTAAAGCTCTCCAACACTGGATCAAAGACCATAATTGTGTCTGCTTCGGAAATTGCCACCGTTGCTGTAACGATGCTGTGAAATCAAGGGTGACCCAGCGTTAAGATAATGTGTACTCTTTCCCTGGGGTAGAGAGGATGAATTAGCGCGTTTGCTCCCCACGCTCTCTGGGCCCAGGCCACTCCAGAATGGAAATGAGCCATGAGTGATGTGATTTGTAGGATGATCCGCCGGACTTTCCTCTGCGCCGGTCCACTGCGGCACGTAGCCATGCTGCAATCAGCCGGCGCAAAGCACCCATTATGCTCCCACATTACCGCTGCACAATAGCAGGTATTATCAGTCATAGGAACGAACGACTTTGATTTAGTGAGCTTTGCACTTTCTGATCACTGCAGTCGCACGTGTGAGAGGCACAGATAGAAAGAGAGTGACTTTACGCACAGCACAGCTGTGGCCGGATTACAACCGCCCGAGTGTTAGTGGTCCATATCGAATGGCCCTGTTCCCTCCTGTCCCAGACTCCAGCCCAAGAGCTTAAGTTGCCATCACTGCAGTGGCTGCAATGGGCTCATAACCACCACAAGCACCTGCTATAATAATTGCATACCAATTACCATTAGCACCTCCTTCAGTGACGATTGTCTATGTCGTTCTTGCTCTCTCGCTCTCTTTTGTTCTTTTTTTATTCCACCCAAAGCTGCACACGTTAATTATCTGCAGTCATTTAGTGTCTCCACTGCCTGAGTGATACGGCCCACTTTTCACAGGAAAATCTGACCACCGCACTGTCGCATCCAGCGAATGGCTTTCTCTTTAGGATTACACTGCGGATAGATTCAAGAAGCCGACCATCTTCAATGCCAATTTTGCTCACGCTGACCCAACCGTGACACTGCACCCTGTCATTGCGGAGTGATTTTTAGCGGTTAGCCCACCCCACACAATTCAGCCCGGGCAGGTGGGTCTAATCCAGGATTAGATGGAACGGTTGGCCATGTTTGTTTACCGAGCACATCTAGAGAGGGACTCTCAGACGGAGAGATTCAATTTAAAGCCAACAAGGGCACCCAATCTCACCACTCAAATTGACATCATTTGTTTTGCATTTGCTGTGAGTGAGGGGAATATTATTGACTCTCGCCGACTGAGAGGAGCCTGTGACTAAGAGTGTTTTTTTTTTTTTTTCTTGCTTCTCCAATTGGTGCTTTTAAGTTGTTACTTTAAAAGCGGTGCCTTACCTAAGTCATCAGCCCATAAGCTGTCCCTAGAAGTTGTTTCTGCTGCAGAGCCAGATGCTTACTCATCTAAGAGTGCTATATGTTTCACCCTCTGCCATCATAGACTCTAAATAAGAAGCAGCAGGTATCTGAAAGGGTTTTCCTCTACTGTTAAGCATAAGCTCCTGATTGCTGATGTGGTGCATGAGCTACTGGCCCTTTAAGGTCTTTGCTTACTTGCTTCTGCAGCAAAAATGGCAGTGGGAGCCTTCACCTGTCAGTGACAGCTTTAGGTGGGCGACTGATAACACAGCACAGTAATGTATCGCTATTCAGCAGCACAGCCACTGCTAAATACACAGCTCATACACATACACACACAGAATAATGAACACAGACACCATTCCAAATATTTGCTGATTTTCCCTTTTTGTTTGAAGAAAAGCAGCAGCTGAGCAGCCCTCCCTTTCTCCCTCTCTTAACAGTGGAGATATTCCGTGAGCATAGGGCTCAACCTAACCTATTTAGCTCAAAGCACGAGCAATAACAGTGTTTTTTTTTTCCTCCACAAAACTTTTTCTCCATTTTCCTTCCTGCAAAGGAAGCCTTGATAAAAAGCTCCATCTTAAAAGTCCCCACCAGGCATAAATCTGCAGCCAGTTTTGGTTTAAGATGGATTTGTACAGTTTTACAACTGCAAGCATCCAGAAAACAACATATCATTAGTGTTTAGGATTAAGAACGAGGCCTCCAAGTGGACTGACACTATGATCAGAAGATCACGAGTCCGAATCCAGGTCCTGCTACTTCCCATCGACATCTGCAACCATTGACAGTTTTGCTCTCTCAGGATGGGTAGATGGCGCACTTACCCCATCACTACTACCATGCAAAGTCTGCTGGCTCAGGTGTCTGTTAGCCGATGCATCAGAGCTGCGGATTCTGCGCTTTCCTTCAAGCACATTGGCTGCCCAGTGATGATGCATCAGCAGCAGTTTGAAAAGAGGCGGAGCCTGACTTCACATGCATGGGAGGAGTCTAGTCTTGGCCCTCCTAGAGTCAAGACATTAAAATGATTGAGTGTCCTAACAGACGGATGGGTCGATTGGCTACCACTACATTGAATTGGATCAAAATGATACCAAAAAAGAAAAGAATTAAGAATGTGTATATACTTCTGTCATCTGAAATATTAACTTCATGGCCAGTATTCTGGTTGGACTGGCTCACGTACACTAAGCAGCTGTTTACTTGCCTGAATAACCCAAAATGGTGCAAAGGTAAATGGTAAATTGTACAGGTAAACATATGAAAAGGAAACTTGATTTGAAATGTGAATTTCAGAGTAAAAATGTCTTTTCCAGCAACAAGTCATTTGGCAACAGTCAAATTCAAAGCAGACAATTGCTACAGGTGTCCCCTTGCCAAGCTTATGACTTACAAATTCACAGTCTGCATAATAGCAGTGCTGGTACAGACTGTTCCACTATAGCTTCTAGCATGAAAGTGCACAAGCCTGGGTTAAAGTTGCCAGAGTAACAGCCTGCTTGCCCTCTTTGGCTGAGCTGCCCATCTGGAGAAAGAGTCAAAACATAGGACAAACAATGCCCTATTGCCGGGGATGTCAAACTCCAGTCCTGGAGGCCGGATTTCTGCAGTTTGGTGATGTTCCTGATTAATCTCAGCAGGTAATTAGCAGGTGTCAGACCAGAGAAATCACCAACCTTTGCTGGACACCCGACCTCCAGGACTAGAATTTGACACCCCTGCCCTATGTAATGCGCAAGTGACACTGTATAATCCAAACTTGGTGCTGGCATTGTCTGAGGGCTCTGGGTGAGGCTTCTGAAGTGTTGAAAATTATTACATCAAATGTTTTAACCGTGTCAATAAAAATCTCCACATCCAGGTCAGGAAAAAGTTAAGAGACCACTGCAGATGATGCATTTCTCTGGTTTTCAATGATAGAAAATGAGAACTGGTCAAAATAAACACATGCAGCGTTCTCAGACTTCAAGTGATGCAAAAAACAAGCTCAAATTATTCGTTTATTCATTATTCATTCATTTTAACTTAGGAAGAGTCCAGAAATCAGTATTTGGTGGAATAAGCCATGATCTCTACATCACAGTTGAATTTATTTCACTGCTGGAGCAAAAAATTCAAGCAGCTCAGCTTCGCGTGATTGCTTCTGATCATCCGTCTTCATCTTGATCATATTCCAGAGGTTTTCAATGAGGTTCAGGTCTGGAGATTGGGCCGGCTATTTGGAGTCTTTTTTTTTTTCCCCCAGAGCTGTATGCACTGGAATACGCAGCTTATAATGCATCACACTGCACAAAATTGCCTTATATTATGCTATCATGTGCATAGACTGGGCAGTGGACCAAATTATTATGTGAACCTGCAATTTTAAGGTATGCTTTTTTTGACAAAACTAACCTACAGCACCTTTTATATGTTTACATGAAAGAGAAATGACATTTTGTGCCCACTCTGCCCTGCATTCATTTCAGTGCATGAATGTTCCACTGCAGAATGTAGTATATTTAAGCAATAATACATGAGAGGGGGTGCTATAATGTGAGATATTGGCACATGTGTGTTGCAATCATAGGCATGAGGCAGCAGGCCAAGTACTGAAGATCACCAGCCAATATTTCACATTATAGCACCACCCTCGAGTGTATTATTGTGATTATACCACAGTTCTGTTATCAGTGTTTATTGTTAGATTTAAAGATAAAGAGGACAGAAAAAATTACATTCTGCGAGATAAATTAGTTCCTCAATCAGATACTCTGCAGATAAAACATCATCAGCAGACTGTGTCAGTCATAATAGTCCAGGAACATCATTTCCCAATAATTGTTTATTATACAGACAATAAACACAGATATACTGATTTTTCAGATGTTGTTTGCTGGTGTTTTCATTAAACACCGCTCACAGCAGATTGAAGGTTCATATCTGTTAATTTCAGCTCTTAACTAAGTGAAGCTGCTGGTACGAAGCAGATTCATTTCATTTGTGTTGATGGTACTAAAACTGACTTCTTTATCCTGGCTCTTAAGTTGAGCTGTACATACATTACAAGTCCAGTTATTTTTCTGTACTAACTAACTGTGGCCCTTGCTAGGTTACGCATATGTGGCGGAGTAATACTTAAAGAGCTTCAGTCAGAGCGCCATTATCATGTAATATCAGATCTCCTAGAACGTCTCTCAGCCAATCAGATTGGAACTAACTGTGATATATTATCTTAGGGTGCTTTCATACCTGGAAGTCAGGGCCATGAGCCGAACCAAGGTTTGTGTGTTTGTTACTTTGTATATATTTGGTCCAGTTAGGTTTGTTTTCACACTGTATTTCTGCGAGTGCACCAAAGACTTTTACTATGACACGCCCACGTCCTGTTGTCATCACTTACATGTGCTGCGTCTTCCTACACTAGACTGATTGATTTGTAGTAGGACGTGCATCTGACGCTTTTATATGCTTTTATACACCGCTGCCGTTTCCTTAGTTGAGTTGCTCTCTCATGCTCTCAGAAAATGAGCTGCACGTTTCAGCATTTTTGTGCATTTTTAAAGCTGACTTTGCACACGTTCATCAGACCAAAATGATATTAAACATGTCTCCTCCTCGCTCCATGTGCTACCACAACTCATTTTTGCTGCTGTTCTGGTCATTTTTCTTCTGTTATTGTTGAGTAATGTTGTTAATGCCTGTGTCAACTTCCTGTATTTGGTCCAAACCTTCTAGAAAAGCGTTTTCACACTGCACACGAACCGGACCATGGTTCAGTAGATCCAGACCGACGCCACCTCTTTTGGTCGGACCAATTTTGTTCCTTTGGTCTGGACCATAGTTTGTGGCCCATTTAACACCTGCTATTTTGGTTCGGACCTGAAAAGTCAGAAATTCCGGCCCAAACAAAGAAGTATACAATTGCAAGACATTTGTGGGAACTTTTGGCAACAGTGTTGAGAAGGAATAGAATCGGACTTCCAGTGTTACAGTATATCTGTGGCTGTAGAGACTTTAATAAGTTAAACACTTGTAAGTAGTAAATCTCCCATCACAACTGTTTCTACGTCTTTGTTTATGTCCTCCATGTGCTTCATCATGTCTCCACCCTGGTTCTGCCTTCATTGTGTCTCACTGTCTTCACCTGTCCCTTGTGTCCCACAGTCATGGTCCCATATCTCATGTTTAAATGTTCCCTCGCATGTCAAAGTTTAAAGGTTCTGTGCTGTCATTTCAGCATACACTGGAAAAAAGTAATGTGGGTGTACTAAAACTTTTGAATGGCTGTATATCCATTCAAGCAAGTCTGCAGACATAAAATACCAAGACAGATCCCTCTGAATAAAACAGCAAAATCGTGCACAAGTTGTTTTCTAGACTTGATAAGAAAGAAAGAACGATTACAACATCTTTGGAGAATATTGCATTGCTCCATCTCTTTATTAGACTTCCTAAAAGCAAACTTTATTAAGTTTTCTATGTGAACTGCTGTGCATTATTTTAAATGCATGAATTTGGGGGAAAAAACTGAAGTCGTTTCAAAAACTCTCTGAGAATTGCAGAGATAAAAAAAACACATTTTTGAGAGAAAATGTTTAACTATTCCTTTTAAGCGTAACCTTTCTCCTTCTAAAGAGCTAGCATCCACTTCTTCTTACCCCTTTAACTTCCCACATTCAGGTTCCACTGCTACAGAGCACAGCATCAGAACAACTTCACTCAGGAGCCATTAGACCTGACAAAAGGAAAGAGCTGACCCCCATGAAGCTGAGAATGAAGTCACGCACTTATTACAACTCAGATCCATTGGAGTGTTTAAAGATTCATGGAAAGCCATTAGCTTTGTTGAATAGCTGTGGTTCTGTACATCCTACAGAGACTCTGAAGAAGAGCCAGAACTCTGAAAATGCAGTCCCACCAGCTTCATCTCCAGCTTTCAAAATATTCAAGCACTGAAACCACTGAACGCCATGAGGGACTAAAAGCTCTTGGAGCTCTGAAGTCAGCCACGGTGACCTTTGACCTTGTGATTGAGCGTTTAGATAAAGTCTGTGGTTAGGAACACTTGATGTCTATCAAGGGCTGTGCTCCAGTACAGAATCACATACTAACCTTATCCAATAATAGTGTTTTCCTGCCCTTCACCTTAGCTGTCAATCAAGCATGCATCAAAGCTCAGCCATCCCCAAATACAGCATCAAAGCTCCCGCTTCTGCCTCATTAGCGAGCACACCGCCGTGAAGACCAAGTGCTGCTCTTATACCCCACTGTATAAGCCAAATGATGTTCTCACAGGAGAAGAGTCTGGCTCATCAGCTGATCCAGATAAATATGGCCTGTGAAAATGAGATGCTTGAACGTTTTCACTTATGAAAAGACACGGAGCTGTCAACACACTACACGCAGAATCCCTGAACCTTTATTAGTGAAAATCCTGCTTGTCCAAGAGTTCAGTCATCCAGAGAGTAGCTAACAGTGTTACAGAGCCACTGAGGTGTGAAACATGCTCACCGGGGCTTTCTTTTTGTGTATTTTGCTTGCAAAATTTAGACGCCTCAGGTTTTCTATGTCACTTCCTCATATGTCGGTTTGTATTGCACAGCTTGAATCATGACAGTCAGAACTCCACCCCCTCAACACAACAAAATCATCTTTTCCACTTTCCAGCTCAATTTCAGACTCCACAGAGATCATACAGATTAATTTTATATATTTTTTATCTGAAATCAAGTTCAGAAATGCTAGAGACTCTCTGTGGTAGAATGGTAATGTAGGACAGTGTCACTGCTTTTTAGTTCTGTTTTGGTGTCTCCCACATAAAGCTTATAGGCTTTAGTAGTTATTTTATATATAAAATAGAAAAATACATAAAAGCAGAAAGAGAAATCAATCACAATCAACCACAGTCAGTTAATGGCTAGATCAGGTGAAGGTATTAATAAAAATACCCTTTGTATTTGGTTTGAATGTTTGGTATTGTAGGTTGGGTATTGTGTATAGCAGATACTGATTGTTGTAGTGTTTAAATATGATGAGGTCTGTCCTAGTAGTCTTAAAAATGAGTGTAAACCAGTGTAACTTGCCACAGATGTGTAAATAGAGCACTGATGTGTTCTAAAAGGGCGCATTTGTAATAAAACAGATAAACAGGGCCCCAAATGCTAAGATGCTGACACTATGACCAGAGGGTCGTGAGTTTGAATCCCGGTCATGCTGTTTGCCATCAACATCCGGGGCCCAAGAGAGCAAAAATTGGCAGTGCTCTCCCTGGGCGGGTAGATGGCGCTCTCACTCTCTTTATCACTCTCACATTGCAATGTCCGCTGGCTCAGGCGTCTACTGATTGGTCCATTCAGAGCTGGGAATCCAGCGCTTTCCTCCGAGTGTGTTGGCTCCCCAGTGAGGATGTATCAGGTGGTAGTTCGAAAAGAGGCGGTGGCTGTATCACACACAAAGGAGAAGGCTTGTGAATGTTTTCACCCTCCTAGAGTCAGGGATAGTGCAAAGTGATGGAGAGAGCCCCCTGGTGGATGGGTTAATAGGCTACTACTACATTGGGAAGGGGACAAATTTGGCAAAAAAACATCCATCTTCTGAAAGGCACCAGTGCCAAATACCTTCAAAATGAGCTCCAGTGGACGACTGATGTTTATATGTATATATATTATGTATATATGTATGTATGTACATGTATGCCAGACACAAATCCCAGAAGCAAAGGATCACACATGGCATTATACAGGGTTTATGTGCACATGAACACCAACACATGGAAGGAGCAGCAGTATCTGTGTTTCTGCTAGAAAAAAAGAGATAGGGAGAGGGAGAGAAAGAGAGAGAGAGAGCACTTGGCATCAATCCTTTGGCTCCCCTCACTCTGCAAGAATGGTAGGGTGGTTATCAAAACTGTTCACAGTGGACTGCCTGCTCAGTGCAGCTATCACGCAGACCAGGCAGGAGAAATCGCCTATACAGGCTACAGAATTACACCCTAATTGGCCTCAAAAGCAGTGCTCTACCATGCGAAACAATGCAACTTCAATTGACCTCTCCCCTGCTCCCTCTCTCTCCCCTCTCTCTCTCTCTCTCTCTCTCTTTCCTTCTCTCCCTCCCTTTCTCTTGCAGAGACATACACAAACACTGCTGCTGCTGCTTCCATTCTGTTCTACTGTAATCCTCAGATTTCAGCACCGGACAGCTCCCTGTCTGCCAAAGCACTTCAGCGTTCCATTGTTTCAGCACCGTTGTCATTAGACAGCTCTCCTTGTTTTTTTTTACAGCTATTGGCAAGAAAAAGCTTTTCCTCTTTCCCCACTGATGCTGACAGGCTTAATGTTTGCATACTGTGGTTAGCAAGAGCAGGTCAGGAAAAAAATCTGCAAAACAGTATTATGTGCATTTGTATATTATTGCATTTTGAATCTGCAGACCTAATGTAGTGGGAAATACATGATTGGCATCATATTGTGTATACTCTGTACTGAACAGTGTTATCTGTTGTCTTGGCTCTTGCTGCACGCTTAGATCATCTAAGCTGCTCATCACTGTTTCTCTCAGTGAAGTGATCCCCATCATCATTTCCGTTTAGCAATGATATAAAATTTAGATTGTTTAATCATTGTTTTCATTATTCAGAATGCCACGCTTTACCTTCTTGCGTGCTCTCGGAGCTATTAGACAGCATGCCAAAACACAGAGTTCATTACTGCGAATGCTGCTGTTGAGCCCTAGCCAGCCGCTTTTGCTACTAGGGTGGTCTATCAGACTATTCAGAGCCATCACGACAAGTGTTTGTGTGCGTATGTGTGCAGGAAACGAGAATGAGAGAGGAAAATTTAAGGATGAGAGGGACAGCAATCAGACGAGACAAATTGCTGTGTACTGCTATTCAAACAAGATGGGGTGAGGGATAAGAGTGGCACTGAGACAGGCGGCGAGCCAGCCAGGAGGGAAATGAAGAGGCGCAGACAGAAAGGGGGGTTGTGGACGGTAGAGGACGTTAGCAGGAAAGGGGAAGACAGGAGAGAGCTGCGAGTCCCTTTTTTTTTTGAAGCGAGGCAGTCTCTGGGGAGAAGAAGAGAGACTGCAGAGACAAAGGAAGTGAGCGGATCCACTCTACTCAGCACAAAGCCTCAGGGCTTTAGGACCAGCAGTAAATGGAGAGTGACATTTTAAACAGTATGCATAATGAATAAGGGCCAGCAATGAGAAAAACACTACTGAGGAATAGCTCCTGCGCTGCCATCTTAGGCGCAGAGCAAATGTGTGCGCGGCCAGACTTAAACTCATCTCCAGCACGGGCAATGACTGTCCCACCAAATGTGCCGAGAGATTTAATGGGACATGTTAGAGTGCAGCTATTACTTTGATCTCCGTGCTGAGAAGAGTGTAGACTCTGGCATTACTCCACAGCGACGGCAAAGTGTTGGTCAAAGGAAGAGCCTCTCTAGACAGAAGCTACCCTATAGCCCTTTGCTCCTGGAAATCACAAGCTACTGCACTTTTGATGTTGCTGCTTTGATTCTGAGATTGTCTACGAAGCGGTGCGAGGAGGTGCCAAATCTCCCAGCGCAGAGGCTTCCTCCAAACCAACAGGAGGTGACAGAGAGCAGGCGAGCCATTCCATACATGTTTCCGTATGACCGTCCTCCGCAGCTGAGCAGACCACACAAAGACAGGCATGTGGAGGGGCGCTGTCAAGCCTAATCCTCTTAAAGTAGATTTACAAGCTGTCAGGCCTGATGCACACGTATCATATATCACAAAACTCCCCACATGCCTGCAGTGTTACCAGGACTTAAGCTCCTGAAATAAATGACATGAGAGAACAGATAGAACTGAAATGGAAACAAAAACAGATAAATATCCTGTCACGGAGCCTCCGACTGACTGCGGATCATCCGGCGAGGAGGAAAAGGGTGCTTGGTGAGGGAACATTCTGACAACACATCCATATCAAAACGTGCAAAGAAAAGCCTCGGTTGCTGGGCGGCAAACGGTGTCAAGAAGGAGAGATGGCGTAACACAACAAGTTGAGAGATTCAGGGCACTTGAGCCAGTATCACCCTCCACAACCTTTCTGAGAGATAGTCAGGGAGACACAGAGGACGGCTGGTGGTGGTGGTTGGTGGCGGGTGGGGTAGAGTGGGACGAGACTCTGTAAGAGAGAGTGAGGCAGAGAGGACTTTAATACGTTTGCGTATAAAATATTCAAACCCTCTGCATTAATCTGCCTCTCCCTCCGGCGCCCACACAGTCCTGTCACAGGACAAAAAGCTAAAGCCTTACCTGCCTTCTGCCGCCAGCATTTCTGCAGAGAATGAGGACCTCTCTGGGGCAGCCCCACCGTCCATTAGCCCGGTGATGGAGTGCGAGGGACATTGGAATGAACAATGATCTGTTTGTTAATCACAGACTGGCACTCCGCTGTTTGCCTGATTAATAAACAGCAGATATGCTCCTGTCCCGCCTGTGTACTGTAAATGTACACAGTCTGATTAATGGAATCAGCTGCGGATGTGTAATGAGAGCTGACCCCCACAAGCCCAGCGCCCTCACCCACAACAACGCACCCTGGCACATGCCCGAAGGGGTACATCAGCAGCAACCAGTTTATGTAGGCCACTGTAGCCACAGCTGCCCCCATCTGGATGCCCAGACATCACCCTTCCCCACACACACACACAGATACACACATGCCAGCTGTTGGGGATTACAAAAGCTGGAGGCTATATTATAACGCATGCCTAGCCTTTGACGGGGTTGCCCCGGGTAAGACCTGGAGGAAGAGCAAGCTTAGCTTTAAAAGAGTTCATGTTCTTCCAACCATGCATAGCCCACTTCTTTGTCACTCATTACTTACAGCAATAATGCTTGGAAGTTGACTTTGCCAAACTATTTTAATTATGCAATTACGTAATTAATTATATAATTAGTTGCATAATATCAACAGGTTTCAAATATCAACAAGTTCAAGGTAGCACCTCTTGGTTTTAGCGTCAACAAATAAGCATGGATAATAATATTAATTCCTCTAAACACAGTAGATTATAGCTGCTAAGCAACATAATATTTTTCAGTAGTCTGGCATTTTAACTTAGTAGCCATACTAAAACCTTCACCCTAACCCAGGGCTGCCCAAACCTAGTCCTGGAGACTTACCAGCACATCTGTCTCTAATATTCAGATGGTCTTCATTACCTGGATCAGGTGTGTTGAGATTGGAGCTAAACTGTGTAGGAGTTCCAGGACCTGGAATAGACACTAGCTATGCTAACTTTAAGCCTAGCCTTAACATTGCTTATATAAGCCTAAGCCTAATGCAATCTTTTTTGGTTTGGATCCAAAAATATATAGAATTTTTTAACTGCCAGTGGTCCTCACAAAGATATGAGTACAAACACACACACACACACACACACACAAACACTTCCAAACAACCAGAGCCATCTAAGCACCTCATCAATCTCACCAAACAAGTGTCTCCACTTGGTTCACTTGAGCCTGACCACACAGGCATTTGGAGCTTTACTCTGCTTGCCACATTTTGAGTAACCCGCTGCACTGTAATAAGCTAACTCGCTTCAGGCAACTCCACTGCTTCTACTGAGGTTTCTAACTTTATAACCCAACTGAGCTGTTCTGCCACACGAAATCATCCATCGCCATAACCACTGTCACACCACCTCCTTTACTTTCTCCACTGTGAAGGAAATGACTGTGCGCCAGACGCCCGAAAAACATTCCAAGCCCTGAGCCGAATACATCTCTGTCTGCCCTGTTCCCTCTGCCTACCTGGAGGAAGCGGACAAGGCTCTGAGAGAGGAAATAGAGCGAGCCTGTTTTAATCAAAATGGATCCTGTTCTGAGATGGTAGGGCAGAGACGAGGAGGGGGAAATCCATCCATCTCCGTGCGACCCTCAAATCTCCGTCCCTCTATCTCTACTTAATCTTCATTATTCCACCTAGAGCCCGCTCACTCCACTGGCTGGTCTGCCAGGCACATACATGGAGGGGGACACAAAGGACAGGCCAACAATCCTCCCATCCAGATGGCTTAATAAGAGCTGGAAAATGAGAGGCAGACATGAATACGCACACACGCTCGAGACAGGTAAAACTCAGAGTCGCGGCTGGTCTCGGAATAACTTCATAGTGCATGCTCGAGTACATCTTATCATATCCCTACAGAGGCGAGGAGCACGCTGGGATCAAAGCTCTCATATCTATCATTGGAGGGTGTGTGTGCACAGCATGGCATCGGGGCTTTTGTGGGTAGACGAGGGAGTCTGGCGCAGATACTACGTAGACCGAGGAAGGGAGGTGTTTGAACTCTAATGAAGAGGGAGAGTGAACCACGTAAGCACAGTTAATGAGTGTACACGGGTGGTGGCGATTGTGTATTCATGAACTCTTTTAAAATAATGGAGCCTAAAAGGGTTCTTTTGGGCAACACCAGACACTCTTGAATTCCTAAAGAATCTTTCAGTGGGTGTTTTGTTAAGATCCTCTGGTGTAAAGATTACATCCAGAGTTTTTTAATGTCTGTTTACACTTCTCCACAACTTCTGCTGTAGCTTCTAATATCTACGAAAACATGTAATAAGCCAAATGTAGAAGCTACAGATGCCTTTTATTGTTATGGAGAAAAAAAAACTTTTAATGATTTTAATTCAGCTTCAAATTGGCTTGTGCAGTCATTTGGAAACTGTTACAGTGCATCCAACAATAAAGGCAACACAGTGCTTCTTTAATATGGTGATAAAAACACACTGAGGCTACATTCAGACTGACGGCGAATCAGATGTTACTCAGACCAGACCTGCTGACATGACTGTCCACACTAAGTGATCAGATTGGCCATCTCAAGTCTATCTGCTTGGGTTTCTCTGGTAACATTGCAGTAATTACATCCACGCTGGTGACATGGCTTCAAAGTTGCCAGGTTTGTGGTTTTCCCGCAAGATTACAGCATTTATTTTAATGCACTCGTAGGTAAAATTGGTGGTAGGGTGTTGGATGTTGGACTATTTTAAAATGTACCAACAGGGCCCCAAGTGGCTCAGTGGACTAAGGCGATGCCACTATGATTCAAGGATTGATAGTTTGAATCCCGATCATGCCGTTTTTAGAGTGCCATCGGCAACCGGAGCCTCGAGCCAGGACAATTGGCCATGCTCTCTCTTCAGGTGGGCAAGATGGCATACTCTACCTACCACTATAAAGAACAATGTCAACTGACTTGGGTGTCTGCCGGATGATACCTCAGAACTGGGGATCTGGGCTTTCTTCCGAGCGTGCTAGCTGCCCAGCGGCGAGGCATCACTTGCTGGTTGAAAAAAAAGGGGCTTGATGTCACTGGAATCAGAGGAAGCCTGTGCTCATCTGCCCCCTCCCAAGAGAGTCAGGGACATTGCAAGTGATAGTGATAAGGAGAGTTGATAAAAGGGGCGGGGTTAATTAGCCACTAAATTACATTGGGGATTAAATTTATTAAGTAACATGAACCAAAAACTCTTATAGTCACACAGTAGAAAAATAGTATAGGAGATAAACATCTGTGATTAGACTCTAGATTTTGGGTTTGTTTTAACTTTGTGTGGGGCGACTTTCTGTCAGACAGTGGGCTGGATCATTTTTAGGGACCTGGCAACCTTGGACTTCACTCCTGTCTTCTTTGTGGATACTTATGTCACTCTGGAGTCAACATATTCTTTTTTGCATTGCGAGAGACACAAAGGCACTTTGAAATCCGATTTGAGCGTCTGGAATGTACTAACAGAGGTGATTTGCAATCACATTTCAAACCACCTCTAAATGTGGCTTGGATCAGATTTGTAAAAATCAATCTAGATAGGCTAAAAATCAGATTTGGACAGTCTGAAGATCTGATATATTTCACTGCCCAACAGTGCATGTATGTGTTGTAACTGCTCTAACAAAAGATATTATTGACTTAAAGCAGACAATATCAAAACATTTTTTGTTCCATATGATAGTTTCTTTGATCCAAATACAGTTCTGGAAAAATAAGAGACCACTCTATCTGTCCAGCCCAATCTCCAGACCTAAACATCTGCAATGTGATTAGGAGGAAAACAAATGTCAGAAACCATCTAACAAAGCTGAGCTGCTTAATGCTTTTCTGCCAGGAGTCACCCAAAAGCGATGTGAAAGAGCATGAGCCATCCATCCATACATCCATTATGTTATCCAATTAATCCTGGACATGGTCACAGTGAGTTCTCTACAGCTTCATCAGGCGCAGAGCAGGGCATTATGAGAGCATGAACCAATCAGGCTTATTGCACCAAATACAGATTTCTGAACTCTGAAGTTAAAGTGACAACATTATTATTATTATTATTATTATTATTATTATTATTATTATTATTATTATTGTGATTAAAAATTAATATGAACTTGTTTTATTTATGTTATTCGAGGTCTGAAAATGCTGCAGGGTAACTCTAACCCATTTTGTCCAGTTGTCATTTTCTGTAAATAAATGCTGGCAATTACAATATTTAAATTTGAAATGGATGAACCGAAATTTTGGCGGAAACAAAAACCAATGAAAATGAAACATTTGGCCATAAGCTGAGTACCAAATGATGGACATGATTCTTCATTTAATATAAATTAGTATAAAATTGTTTCCCAAAATAAGTCTTGTAATTAGTCAGGAATGAATGTTTGTATTTAAATAAGTTGGTTTGATATCATTAGGTTTAATAACATGAGCTTAATTGATTATTCTTTTATATTTATATATAAAACAAATGTTATATGACAATAACATTATATGTAAATGTCTAAAATGAATGATGTAAGTCACATGGATGTTTTGTGTGTTTAATGTGAGTGTCATTGGCTACAGACACTGAAACACTTCACATTTCTTCTGCTAATTGTGAGACGCTCCCTAACACTGCAGCCGGTGAGCACAAACACAAAGCTAAGCGGCTGTATTCTGGTATAGATCGTGCCTGTAGTTTGTCGTAATCTTCCATTTCACCACCAAACTGTAACTGTGCTTTTGAATCTGTGTTTTCTTAACTGGTGAGGAAAAGCAGAATGACAAATGTCAAACAAATGTTCAACCTTCAACTAATGTTACTGCAGTGAACTTACACTGTGGTTCAAGTCAATGGCCAAGAACTAGGAAAAGGTAACAGCATCATTAAAAACATCATTGTTTGGCATAAATAATTTGATCTTTTCACTTATTCCGCCAAATAACGAATGTTTGTTTTAGCCATTTTTGGCCAAATAATTTTGATTGCCAAATATTTGGTGCATCCCTAGTAGAAATATATATATTTTTTATATTAGTTTATAGAATAAAACTACATTGTTAATTCTGCTCAAACACAGATCTATAAATAGTAAAATTTTTAAAAATGATCATCTGGAGTGGTCTCTTAATTCTCCCGCAGAGATGTACTTCTAAGTCAATAGCCATTTCAGAACTTACTGATCAATAAAACCAATAGTGGGTCTCAACTTGTATTCTACACTCCTCACCTGTAATCGAAACTGAAGAATAAATCGACCAGTTTTGCATTGTTTATGTCGTTACTGGATAATAGGTCTTACATTTTCTGAGAAAACATTACTCTACTGTCACTGGGGTGGAACACTAAAGGGTACACTTCAGTACCTTTAGTTAGAGAACATAACTGCACCACATTCCAGATTTGTATGTTTATTCTTCTGTTTCAGAAACTGAGCTCCTTTCTCCTTGAAATGTGAATGTACTAAAGCTTAAGGTTGTACCAGGATGTACCTTGAAGGATACATTTATATAAATTGCATCTTGCTGGACAAAATGTGCTGTACCTTTTTCTGACAGTTTAAGTTTACAGTAGGGTTTAATAAAAGTCAGAAAGTTTACAAAGAAAGGGTTCTTCAAGAGTTCTTTAGCAAAGTCAACGTTTATACTTCAAACCATGCCAACTCAAAGAATCGTTCTTTGCGAGGTCAAATGCTTGCTCTCTGTGATGGAGAACATGTTGTGTACGGTTCTTCCAAATACAACGTCCTCTACAGAGGCCTCTATTGTTATTACAAGGCAACAACCATTTGTGTTGAATCCTTTTAAAAGTGCACTTTTTAAGAACGTAGACAACCTGCCCAGCGTTAAAGTGCAGAACTCGATGAGGTAAGCAGGCAAATGGAAGTTGACATGCAATACACGTACCCCAGAACCAAACACATACCCACACACACACACACACACACACAAAGAACACTGCTCACAGGAACCTCATGGCAACACAATAAATCTGTCTGCCTGAAATCCTTAAGTAATGACATCTGGCTCAGAGGCACTGAGGAGAAAGTGAATGCAATCAGCGAGATTTCACAGCATAGTGTCCAGGAAAGGTTATTAAGTGTGCAGGGTGAAAAGGGGATGCCAGAGGGATGCCATGCCAGGCTATTGTACCCAAACATTCCTGTTCTATAACAACCCAGGCAAATATTCACTCTGAATACAAGCCAGAGAACTGGTGGTCAACCAGCAACAGTGACTACAGTCTTCATACAGTAAATACAGTAAAGAACCAATGTGGACATGTAGGCTTACGTCACTGTTTGACAAAAACTTTAATGACTTCATACAGATACAGAAATTGTTTTGAAAGGGTGCATCCTCAACTTTCATGTTTTAGTCCTTGACACTGTGATAAACATAAAAATGTTGAAAGTACAGTCTTAAACTTGGCTATACAGTCTGTAGACTGAATATACAGCATTGCTCAAAATTTTAGGGTCAGTTCTGCTGCTCCATATACCCAATTTTCTCTAATAGAAGTGTGAGATAGGACAATGTCACTGTTTTATGAGTTCGGTTTTGGTGTCTCTCACAAGTGGTTGAAGTTTTAGTACAACTGCTTGCTCAGAAGTTTGGTACATATTCCACACAAGGCCTCCTGGGACAGGGGAACATGGTGGATAATCCAGAATGGAAGAACCATAAACAGCATCAATAAACACTTTATACACTAGAATAAGAGATATTAGTCAATAAACAACCTCAATAAACACTCTATACACTAGAATTAGAAATATTATTCCATAAACAACCTTAATAAACACTCTATACACTAGAATAAGATATTTTTGTCCATAAACAATAAACACTCAATAAACACTCTATAGACTAGAATAAGAGATATTAGTCCATAAACAACCTCAATAAACACTCTATACACTAGAATAAGAGATATTAGTCCATAAACAACTTCAATAAACACTCTATAGACTAGAATAAGAGATATTAGTCAATACACAACCTCAATAAACACTCTATACACTAGAATAAGAGATTTTAGTCAATAAACAACCTCAATAAACACTCTATACACTAGAATATGAGATATTAGTCAATAAACAACCTCAATAAACACTCTATAGACTAGAATAAGAGATTTTAGTCAATAAACAACCTCAATAAACACTCTATACACTAGAATAAGAGATATTAGTTCATAAACAACCTCAATAAACACTCTATACACTAGAATGAGATTTTAGTCAATAAACAACCCAATAAACACTCTATACACTAGAATAAGAGATATTAGTCCATAAACAACCTCAATAAACACTCTATACACTAGAATAAGAGATTGTAGTCAATAAACAACCTCAATAAACACTCTATACACTAGAATAAGAGATATTAGTTCATAAACAACCTCAATAAACACTCTATAGACTAGAATAAGAGATATTAGTCCATAAACAACCTCAATAAACA
>BRDA01085268.1:307-31117 GCA_036984385.1 Crenuchus spilurus
ACACACACACACACTCTCTCTCTCTCTCTCTCTCTCTCTCTCTCTCTCTCTCTCTCTCTCTCTCTCTCTCTCTCACACACACACACACACATACACACTATGCATGTATGTACTCTCATCTCTGTCACTCTCTCACTCTCTCTCTCTCTCTCTCACACACACACACACACACACACACACACACTATGCATGTATGTACTCTCACTTTCTCTCTCTCTCTCTTTCTCTCTCTCCTTCTCTCTCTCTCTCTCTCTCTCTCTCTCTCTCACACACACACACACAATGTTGTCTCTCTGGTTGACAGCGTGGTGGCTGGTCCAGCTGGGACAGGGCTGATTCAGGCCAACCGTGTGGAATAGTTTCCTTGGCAGCCTGCTGACATTTTTCTCGGAGCTTGCCCCGGGCTCTCTGAGGTTACACAGACACCTTTATGAGTGGACGCTGACTGTTTGCTTGCTCTACTTTCTTTTTTCACTCTCTCTTGTATGACTGTACGGTTGAAGAGAGGTGTGCATGTCATTGTACTGCAGGTCTGATGTTTAAGTAACAGAAAAATTACTTCTTTTATTCTTCTGTTTTCTGATGTCCCTGACTTCTGAAATATATATTAAATAAAAGTCCAATGCTTCAGAGTAAAAATTACAAAACATGTTTTATTGAAAGGAATGGTTCACCCAGAAATCATATTTACTTTTTTTCATTTACTCCTAAATCCTAAATTACAAATTAGTCCTCGGGTCTGTTTGAAACATTTGACAGAAATATTTTGACATAAATGCTTGGACTACTTTTGGTGACTATTGAGTTCTAGTGTTCTAAACTGAAGAAGCAAATTTTTGGCTGTTGGCTGATAAGACTGCATCTGGAATAAAGTGTAAACAGGTTATTATTTTTGAGCAAACGGTTATTTTAATACTGTTCACCCTAATTTTTTATCTAATAAACTTTATTAATTAAGTATTCACAAATGGTATTTGTCTAAAAAAAAGTCTTTGCCTTTGAAGTTGAGGCACGTTTGGCACCCCCTATAGGACAAACCTGTGCATTATGGCTGAGGTGAGAATCATGTTTTAATAAAATAATAAGCTTTTAATAAGCTTTATTAATGATTAAAAAGTGAAATACATTTCTAACCTTTTTTCTTATTTGAGAACTGTTCACACATCTGAAGTCTGCTGACATGTACACTAAAATCAGTCATCAGCAATGACAACCCTCTATGTCCACGACCGTTTGACCTTTCCAAGCCTGAGGCCTCCTCACACTCATCTCAGCTGCAATCTGCCTGAGGGAGTCGTAAAGCAGGCGGTTATTCATTTGAGTAGACTGGAACAGAGCACTCCCGTAATGCTTCCTCTCTAGTAGGAATTGGGAAGGGTGGGACAAACAAAAGCTGTATCAGTTTCCAACATTCCACACACAACACTGCATTCAGAAAGGCCACCTTCCAAAAGGAGCCTCCAAACACCTGGAGCAACAACGGCCAAAAAGTCCACGTTCCCGCGCTAAAATCCCAGAGCTATCAGAGAGGATCCATTTTCAGTTCATTCACTTTGGACCACAGACCTGTTATATGAGCAGGACAAAAATATTTTTCACACATTTTACAAAAATCAAGCATGTGTTTTTTTTTTATTTTTTAATTTTTTAATTTTTTAATTTGTTTTTTTGCAAAACATTAAAGTTGTCAGAATTATATTATATTATATTACAACCTGTCATGTTTTCATTTTTACACCATTATACAACCCCAAATCTCTATGGAAAATGAAAAACATTTGTTTATCTTACATTTAGTTTGACATTTATTTTAAAATACTCTACACATTCTGAAGACCAGTCCAGTACCTGTACCTGCAGCCATGTCTTTGTAATGTGTGCAGCATGTGGTTTTGTATTGTCTTGTTGCATGGACTTCATGTTGTCTTAAAGGCAGCGTATGTTGCTCTAAAATCTCAGTGTACTTTTCAGAATATAAAATCACATGAGCACTGATGTAACCTCATCTGGCTGGTCCAGCTGGATGTAATCACATTCTGGCTGGTCCTTTTTGTCTTATGTCCGATGCAACAGTCTCCATTTGTTCTAAAAAATAAAATTAAAATCTGTATTAATGATACTGAGTGAATATCCATCCCAGATGATTCTGAGCCCAGAGAAGTCAACAGTTTCTGGACATGGTTAATCCATTTAACAAAAACTACGTATTGTAGTGCTTAACAAAGGTTTTCCAAAGTAATTTCTTGCCCATGTGGTTGTTTGACAGTTCTTGAATCAGTGCCGCCTGAGAGATTGGCGATCACAGATGTTCAGCTTAGGCTTGAAACCTTGCCCTTTATGTGCTGAAATTCCTCCAGATGCTTTGAATTGTTTAATGATGTTATTCACTGTAGATGAGATATGCAAATCCCTTCTCATACATTTGTTGAGAAACTCTACTATGCCCATATTTGCTCTTCATTTTGGAATGTGTTGCAGGCCAGAAATCCATTAATGCTGTCCGCAGTGACATAAAGATCAAATTAAATGTAAGATACATTGTATTGTTATTAGAATTTTCCATGCTGTCCCAACTTTTTCTGATTTGTGGTTGTAAAAGGCTGGTGGCTCTTTACATTGAGTGAATATTTTGTGAAGTCATCAAAAGTGGCCTAAAATGTCTTGGAATAAAACATCATTATAATGTTTTTTTTTCTCTCATCACTAAATTTTTTTTTGTTTAGTTATTTGCAAAATGCACTCTCCATTGCTTTGTTTCTTTTTGTATTTTTGTGCCCTCAGCTGGGCACATTGAGAGACATATGGCAACTGAGCTAATCTCCAGTTATGAATCTCAAAAGGAATACATTTGAGCCTCAGACGGGCTCTTTCTCTTTCATCCTGCTGCATGTGGTCACACTCTAAAGCATTTCCACAGCACAGCCAGAGCCCAAGGATGACAAATGGGCAGCAATCAGCCAATCACTGAGCTTCTCGCGTCGTTCCCCTGTTTGAAAAGAAACATCCGCAATCGGACCATTCGGCAACAAAGCAGGCCTGTCTACCCGTGACATGGCTCTCCTGGGAGAGTGTAGGAAACAAACCTGTTTGTGTGCCAGAGCGTGATTGGAGCTTCCTCAAAGGTGGCCAACAATACACAGCGTTAAAAGAAATACTCCAGCATTTTTCAAACTAATCTCTGTGTGCTGGCTCTGTTTACCATGAACAATAACTCTGACAAGTTATCCTGCACTTAGCAAAGACTAGTGAAAGCAGAAAACACATTATAAAGCTAACGGGCAGGTTCTGAAGTGTCTTCTGAGGCCACAGTAGAAGGACAATATTGTCCATGGAAACAGCAAAATGCTACAAGTATGGCACACAGAAAATACTGTACCAGTCAAAAGTGTGGACACACCCTCTGGACATTCAGAGGTTTTTCATGATTTAAAAATTTTCTACATTGTAGATTAATACTAAAGTCATCTAAACTATGAATAAACACATCTGTAATTATTTAGTAAACAAACAAGTAAACAAACCAGAACATGTTTATATTTGACATTCTTCACAGTAGGCACCTCTTGCTTAGATGCAGCTTTCTTGGCATTTTCTCAGTCAGCTTTATGAGGTAGTCACCTGGAATGGCTTTCAGTTAACAGCTGTGTCTTGTCAAGAGCTCATGACTTGCATTTCTTGCCTCTTAATGTGTTTGAGACATCAGTTGTGTGTCTACTTTGAAGTAAAATCTAAAACATGTTTTGGTTTGTTTAACACTTTTAAGTTTACTACATGATTCATTATGTGTTCACTCAGAGTCTGGATGACTTCAGTGTTCATTTACAATTCAGTGTTGGGGTGGGGGGAAGAAAAACATTGAATGAGAAGTGTGTCAAATTTGACTGGTACTGTGCATTACAAAGTTCTGAAATATTTCTTTAACCCTTCCCTGTCTGACTGCACTTTACTGAAGATCCAGCTGAAGGAGTTCTGGATGAGGCTGATTGCTTATGTAAACTTGTATTAACCAACAACTATTACACCAAATATTAAAAACATGTCTTCCTTCAACATGACTGCAAAAGTGAATGAGTGAGGCATGGAGGTGGGACAAAATTAAATCAAAACACTTTCATACATCTAGTATCATTGTATATATGAAGAAATATAAACTACTAATCTGAAACAAATTTAGGATTAGCCACTGAAAAAAATGACCCATTCAGATTTTTTTCTACCCATCTTTTATGGTAGAAGACTGAAATAGCAGAGAAAACACTTTTTAGTTCAAATTTCGTGTCTCACACAAGGTGCTGACAGCAAGCTTATTCGCCCTATTCACAATCCCACAATTCCATGCGCGACCGGCAACATCCGATGTAGTTGTTTACGTAATGGCAGCAGTGAATGTGTCAGCAGGAGAGTTTAAAATACGTAGAAACAAGCCAATCAGGGTTCTAGATGTTGTGTACCACACAGTCCACTGACGTTTAGCACATATGTCATACCAAAGCATCATGGGATAGGAATATGGCGGATGTGATTTGAGCTAGCATTAGTGCTACAGCACTTATTTAAATTTTTTACTCTAGTGATTAATCGTGTTTATTGGGGTTACATATGCAGTAATATCTTTTATCCTAGTTTATCCCATTATACTGTATATTGTCATAGAACATTCTGAGTGACTCCAAACGTTTGAGCAGTAGTGCATATAAGGCTGATGGTTTGTAAGTAAACGTTATACCTGCTTTAATATCTATTACATCCAGCATTGTCCAGCTTTACATTCAGGTTGCTCCAGAAATTTGTGATATTTTGATATATGAAGTTCATCTCAGTTGTCATAACTGTAAGAGGATATATATGAATTCTGGATATTAATCTTATTGTAGGTTCATTTGCAGTGCTATACAGCCTTCTTAGCTGAACTATAACTCTGCTGATGATCTGAAATTTCTCATTTTTTATAGCTTTCTTTACATCATATTACAATAATTTTATACATGAATCTGCAACAAACTGAGCTTGTATACCGGAGAACAGTGATTCCAAACTTTTGAACTGTAATAGTTAATATTCAGAATGTGTCACATTTAAATATAATAATAAATAATAAAAAAGTTTACATATCAATTTAGTGTAGTGCGTATCAGTACTCATGGAAAGTATTTGGGATCACTAGAGCAGGTGCTCTTTGAAGAGCTCGGTTTTTAGGAGTTTCTTGAACCCAGTGAGGGACACTAGAGCAGAGGTGTCCCTCACTGGGTTCTAGAAACTCCTAAAAACCGAGCTCTTCAAAGAGCACCTGCTCTAGTGATCCCAAATACTTCCCATGAGTACTGATATGCACTCAGCATTCGATATCCAAATGTTAATTCTAGTATACTAGTACTAGTAAATACTAGTACAACTCTAGTATTATTTTTTCGCATCTGTACTTTCCCACTATTGTAAGTCGGTTTGGATAAAAGCGTCTGCTAAATGCAGTGTAATGTAATGTAGTTTTATCATTTAATTGGCAGAATTGTTTTTCAAAAACACTGAAAAAAGATCTAAAATACCATCTGATGTCTAGCACCACAGCTATTATTCATATGCCATATGTTTCCAAATGGTCCTGTATATGTGAGCACACTTGATTCAGTCTAATTATAGATCTGCACAGTCCTTCTGATAACAAAACATGTCAACTAAAGTGATGTTGGTACAGCTGTCAGAGAGAAGAGAGAAAAAATGATCCGTTTTGTCCCTCAGACAGAGAATATCATTACTCATTCCAGTTGCTTTTTCACTTTATCTCTGGCTCTCTCCTGTTGTTCCTGACAAGATTATATCACTCCACCTCCTGTCCCGAACAGTGGACCAAAAGGACCGGAATGGGAGATTTATCATCTGGAGATAAACATTGCTTTTCACCTGATGTGGACTTTCCATTCACTGCCTTGCTTTTTAACAGCTCTCAGTGGTCTACCTGGACCAACTCTTTCTCCACATCATCACTGAGCAGTGCCCAGTCTCTTCAAGTAGAGCAAAGTCACTACATGCCTGTAAGTCTTGTAGAGAGAGGTCAAAGAAAAAGAATAATGACACAATGTTCTCCTTACCTCATATGTAGATGCAGGGGTGTAGCACCAAATTCTGGGCCCTATGCACAAGCAATGCCCAGGGCCCCGTCCTCTATTATTAAATTGTTTTTTTTTTTATTTAAAGGAAAATAAAATTCCAGACTCCTCAAGGGCCCTCTCCACACTTGGGGCCCTGGTAACTCAGTGCCACTTTCCCCCCCAGTGCCACTTTCTTCCCCCTGTTTAGATGATTAGCCAGTTATTAGCTTGATGTCTGCAGCTTCTTTGGAAATGAGTTTTAAGTGATGTTGAACAGTCCAGTTGGTCAAGCAAGTCAATCAGTCAAACAAAAACAAACACTATATTTGTTAATTAGCTAAATTGGAGGTGGAGAACTGAGGCCCAGTGTCCAGCACAGTTTGACAATTTGCCTGCTAAACTGCTAAACTTGGAAATTACTTGTTAAATTGAATCAGGTACGCTTGAACAGGGAGATCACCAAACTGTGAAGGAACATACTCTTTCAGGTCCTATGTGCTGCATGTCCAGAGTCAGGAATACCCCGCTCACCCTCAACATGGACTGTTCTCCCTGTCTTCTGGGAAAAGGTTCTGTAGCATACAGTGTTCTGTAACAGCTTTTTCCCTGGGTCATCAGACTGCTGAACTCTGAACTCCAAAAACTGAACGTAAATATGCTGCAGTACAAGATACAAAGGCTCTCGTACTAAATGCTATGCCCGTGTTTGCACTCTCCACACTACTACTACTGCTACCTCTCATTGTGATGAACGACCAGTACAAGGATCATTAACAAACATATTTATACAAACAATGTTAATACATTTCTCACTACTTCACTTTATTGTATATCTCTGCTGCTGCTGTACATATATACATATACACTGGAACTTTGGTTTTCATCATTAATCTGCTCTAAAGTGCCTGATTATAAATGAAACAAACAATAACTGAAGCAATATTTTCCATTAGAAATAATGTAAACCCAATTAATCTGTTCCAGACATTCAAAAACACATTTTATACAGAATAATTAGTTTTACATACAGAACACAATGAGAAATGAATACAAAAGACTAATGAAATGGATAAATGAACATTTAACATCATTCTTACAGGTTTACACTCATTTCAAAGCTGGCAGCCTTTGTTTTATACACTCTCTGGGTTCTCAAAGTTCTTGGCCGGAATTTGTTTTCTCACCTGTTTTCAAGTGACAGTGCTGCGTGCTGTTGCTTTAGTGTGATGTGTTTTAGCTTGTTTTGAGTGTTATTATTTGTGTGCTTCTCAAACATTTTTTGCCAAATGAAGGATGAACATGTGCCTTGTTCGCAAAATTAGTGGCGAGTCATGTGGGCACGCTGATGAAAACCGGGCTGAGGAACAATAACTGGGACAAAATTTCCCAGAAAAAAGTCTACGATAACGGAATTTTACAATAACCAGGGCAAACGATAACCAAGGTTCCACTGCATATCTTTTTATATTCTATTGATATTTATATTGATTTGGTCTATATTTCAATCCTTTAGTCTATATTTCAATCCAGATCATTACTCAATCTGAGTCAAACTGCCTGAATGATTTGGACTGTACACAGCTAACAAGTAAACTTAACCTAATGTTGCAATATGGCGACTAAATTTAGTCTCATAATATATTGACAGGATATGGGATATAGAATTTGTAAATTCTTAATCCTAATTACCCTTTGATACAGGGCATATAATAATGGTCTTAAATGTCTTAAATTGAACTGTTCAGCTATAATGTTCAATATGAACTAATATGATACACAAAGCAAAAAATAATAAAAACAAAAAAATGCACATGTAGGTACAGTTGAGAAATGTTCTGTAACCATTCTTACTGCTATAAAATGTTTACACATGGCTGATAAACAGCAGGTAGTGCTGAAACGCATATGCAGTCCAAATTGGGCAGGCATGCAAATCACATAGCGACACCCACCTCTCAGCATAGCTGAGTTTTTATAATATTGATTCTCAGTGATGAGTGAAACAGGTTCTTTGTCAGACCTTATGGATCTGTTCCTGTAAGATGCAAATAGAAAATATTCACATTAATATAACAGAATGTGTTCAAAACAATCAGCCTTTCTAAGATTTGACATGCAACAGAAAAACATACCAAATGTAAGAAAGAAAAATTGGTACAGAGGCTTAACGTTTTAAATAAAGAAATTAAATAAATAACATATAGGCTCTGTTTAATGTCTCTCTTTCTATTTTTGGAAAATACTTTCAATTATTGTGTGATTTCAAATATAAATTCATGTTTAGAATTAATTTGTGTCTGTGAATATGTGATTTTGATAATGAGACAATCTGAAATGATAAAGTGGTATTACTTGGTGCTTTTGTTCAATGTTGCTTGAAGTCAAACAGTACATTTGCTTGATGATTATATTCAGGATCAATACAATTAAGGATCAGTACCGCTGCTAGGCATGTGGGTGCCCTAAGCAGAAATGCTTTATGTGCCCCCATCCTGCCTCCCTCCAGCACAGACATGCCCACAGCGCACATACACAAGGAATTATTTAGTAAACAAAACAGTGTTAAACAAACCAGAATATGTTTTATATTTTATGTTCTTTAAAGTAGGCACCTCTTACTTAGATACCAGCTTTCTTGGCATTTTCTCAGTAAGCTTTATGAGGTAGTCACCTGGAATGGCTTTCAGTTAACAGCTGTCTTGTCAAAAGTTAATTACTTGCATTTCTTGCCCTCTTAATGTGTTTGAGAGCATTCGTCCTTATGTAGTTATTCCTTCATAGTCTGAATGACTTCAGTATTAATTTACAATTTAGGAAATAAAATTAAAACATTGAATGAGAAGGTGTGTCCAAATTTTTGACTGATACTGTACATATATGTAGGCGCAATTACAAAATAAGTGAGGAATTTCTGGGAGGAAATCTCATCTTGATCAGCACTGTGATCACTGCGGAACGTTTTGTGAAGAGCAGCAGGACTTAGAGGGAATTGTTTATTGAGCGCACCGGACGGAAAGATGGCGGATGTTCCGAGTGATGCACCTGAACGTGAGTGTTATGGGTTTTTTTGGAGTTGTAAAGTAAGTTAAACACACACTTTCAGTGTCTTATTAAAGTGACACGAGGTTTAGAGACGTTTGCTGACTCGCACTCCTCTTAACTTGACTTGTTCACATATTAATAGGAGTTTAGTTCTTGTTTACTGTCAGTAACACACTGAGCTTCTCTTGGCTGATATGTGTGAGTTCTGTTTTGGTGTGCATGCTGTCTTGAGAATGAAGCACCACTCATATAATATCTGGACACCACTGGTGTAGAAACTGGCCAATAATTAATAACAAGCTGGCTAACTTGAGCAATCTCACATGAGCTACAGTCTTAGCTTTACACCATCAAAGTTGAGCTATTGGTCAGGGCTTTAATAAAGTGTCTTAACTTCCCCAAACTTTAATCCATAGTGGGTGGATCATATCTTTATTTGTTAATCTTTAATTTTCTCTTGACTGTTTTTTCTAACTTCTAGTTCTGTCTGAGAAAATGAGCAGAAAATGTGAAGATGGACGAATCCATCACAGCAGTGCTTGTCAAATGAATCATCCTTCACTTATCTTCTGATGATAAATGTAAACGTTTGGATACACTTCTTCATTCAACGTTGTTTTCCCCTTTTTACCCTACACTGTAAATGAATACTGAAGTAATTCAGACTATGAAGAAACACATAAGGAATCATGTAGTAAACTTAAAAGTGTTAAACAAACCAAAACATGTTTTAGATTTTACTTCAAAGCGGACACACAACTGATGTCTCAAACACATTAAGAGGCAAGAAATGCAAGTCATGAGCTCTTGACAAGACACAGCTGTTAACTGAAAGTCATTCCAGGTGACTACCTCATAAAGCTGACTGAGAAAATGCCAAGAAAACTGCGTCTAGCAAGAGGTGCCTACTGTGAAGAATGTAAAATATAAACATATTCTGGTGTGTTTAACACTTGTTTGTTTGCTAAATAATTCCATATGTATTTATTCTTAGCTTAATTGGCTTTAGTATTAATCTACATTTGTAGACAATTTTTAAATAATGAAAAACCACTGAATGTCCAGAGGGTGTGTCCAAACTGGTACTGTAAATTATTATATTATGTCAAGCATCTGTTCTGTCAGCCCCACTTAGTGGTGTCATCTATGACAGAAGGCATGAGTCATTTACAATTCTGAATAATAATAAATAATAATAACAGAATTTTCATATCAGCACTTATCACATCTACATCTAGAACATTTACACATCTATTAAACGTAGCCACTTCATCAGTCTAGAACCAATCTTGCTTTATAATTTTCTTTCATTGTTTCCTCCTCATCTGTTTTGAGCTACTTTTCAGTTGCAAAATATCATAAAGAGGCTACATTGTGATGTGTTTCTGTGAAATGTACTACAACAGCATGCTTATCATCATCAATTCTGATAGATTTATTTAGAGTTCTCCTCATCTTCCCTACATACAGAGGTCACATGGACACTTCAAAATTTAAATCACATTGTGTGTGCCAAGTTATAATGTTTGATCTTAGAAACCTCTCCTGTATATGAATGATTAAAATGTCCAGTTTCTGTGCTTGTCAGCATAGGTGAATTTCCACATTTAAAATGACCAAAACAAAGCAACATCTTGTAGGGATGTCTGAGGTCAAACACCTTTCCAGTTAACCAGCAGACTTACCCTGCATGGAACCGAAATGGCAGTTGCTGTGGTGGTGTTAGTTCTTGTGTAGGCTAAAGTGTTTGTGTCTTCTTTGTCCTAAGATTGCCCGGGTACAACCAGCGAGCAAGCTGGCAAGTCATCTGCATGTGAAGGATGTCCCAACCAGACAATATGTGCCTCTGGTGCTGCCAAAGCTCCAGACCCTGGTATTTTTCTGTTCATTACCTTTTTTTCTGGCTGAATTGACAGTATTGCAATAGTATATGCACATTTTCCCAGGATTCAGAAATATTTAAGAAACTTTCTTTGCCAAAAATATCTAAAGTGCATCTGAATTGGGTTCTGATAAGTATTTACAGTCCTTGACAGTAGTGTCTTGCTTAAAGATGAACAAGTTTAGCGATGAACAAACAGGAATAGCATTGAAGTGTTTGTTGATACAGCAACAAAAGCACAGAGAAGCAACTAAATATTGCATTCCTTGTACCTCTATAGCTATAGAAGAAATCAAGCTGAAGATGTCCACTGTGAAGCACAAGATTCTAGTTTTATCTGGGAAAGGGGGTGTTGGGAAGAGCACATTTAGTGCACATCTGGCTCATGCTCTGGCTAGTGAGGACTCCAAAGAGGTAAGTTCATAATGAATCACAGTGGGGGGGGGAAAGTATTTGGTCAGCCACTGATTGTGCAAGTTCTCCTACTTAGAAAGACGAGAGGTCTGTAATTTTCATCATAGGTACAGTTCATCTATGAGAGACAAATGAGAAAAAAAATCCTGGAAATGACATTGTAGGATTTTTAAAGAATTTATTTGTAAATTATGGTGGAAAATAAGTATTTGGTCCATAAACAACCAGCGAGAATACTGGCTTTTACGGACCTGTTAGTTCTTCTTTAAGAAGCCCTCCTATTCTGCACTAATTACTTTTATTAATTGCACCTGTTTGAACTTATGTCTATAAAAGGCAGCTGTCCACACTCTCAATCAATCACACTCCAAAGAGCTTTCTAAGGAGAACAGGGACAACATTTTAGACCGGCACAAGGCTGGGATGGGCTACAGGGCAATAGGCAAGCAGCTTGGTGAGAAGGCAACAACTGTTGGGACAATTATTAGAAACTGCAAGAAATACAAGATGACTGTCTGGGGCTCCATGCAAGATCTCACTTCATGGGGTAAGGATGATTCTGAGAAAGGTCAGGAGTCAGCCCCGACCTATACAGGAGGACTTGAACAATGACTTGAAGAGAGCTGGGGCCACAGTCTCAAAGAGAACCGTTAGTAACACACTATGCCATCATGGTTCAAAATCATTCGGGGCATTCAAGGTCCCCCTGCTCATGCCAGCACATGTCCAGGCCCATTTCAAGTTCGCCAATGACCAGAGGAGGCATGGGAGAAGGTCATGTGGTCAGATGAGATCAAAATAGAGCTTTTTGGTACTCAAGTTCACTCGCCATGTTTGGAGGGAAAAAATGCTGAGTTACATCCCAAGAACACCATACCTACTGTTAAGCATGGGGGTGGAAACATCATGCTTTGGGGCTGTTTTTCTGCAAAGAGGACAGCACGACTGATCCGTATTAAGGGCAGAATGAATGGGACCATGTATCGTGAGATTGTAAGCCAAAACCTCCTTCCATCTGTAACAGCATTGAACATGAAATGTGGCTGGGCCTTCCAGCATGAAAATGATCCCAAATACACTGCTAGGGCAGTGAAGGAGTGGCTGCATAAAGGTACTGTAGTGGCCTAGACAATTTGTGGAGGGAGCTGAAAGTTTGTGTTGCCCAGCAACAGCCCCAAAACATCACTGCTGTAGAGGAGATTTGCATGGAGGAATGAGCCAAAATACCAGCTACAGTGTGTGCAAACCTGGTGAAGATTTACAGGACACGTTTAACCTCTGTCATTGCCATGTTACAAAGTATTGAGTTGACTTTTGCTTTTGACCAAAAATTCTTTAAAAATCCTACAATGTGGTTTCCTGGATTTTTTTTTTTCTCTTTTGTCTCTCATAGTTGAAGTGTACCTATGATGACAATTACAGACCTCTATCATCTTTCTAAGTAGGAGAACTTGCACAATCAGTGGCTGACCAAATACTTTTTTTCCCCACTGTATGCATCTGTGTGTTTGTATGTCATTAGTAGCATTTAGATTACATTCCATCAACGTCATACAACCTTTTAGTCTTGTTTCTGTGAAAGTTCCTATAAAAATACAGAGTGGAATAATTGTACATCACTCATATAAATACATTTAAACCGTGCAAAACAATTCAGGAAACTTTCCTGAATGTTCTTTGAGCATCTCTTTCTACAAACATCACAAAAATCCAGATCTTACAGACAGATGCACAAGCTCTGTTAATCACAATTTGTAATGCATTATTTTGATTACAACATAGCTCAGATCTATATTAGGAAATTAGAAAAATGAGAGACTGTCGCGGGTAAATTTATGCAGACGACTCCAAGTGTAAAAGCAGACGTTTCAACAGCTCAGTCATTCAACAAGGACAGCAAGGTCATACAGTCCAAAACACTGAAAGAACTACATTGTTAGTAGTGCTGGATGAAATACTGCAGCTTAGTCTGACCAGTTGTAATGCCGATCATATAAGACTATTGCTCGTGGATAAAAGATACAACAACCTAAGAGTGATCCTAGGAGTATCCTAATTACTTTGTAAATGATGCATGAGCTGATGTTATCAATTATGCTAACCACTGGGGGGAAAACAGCAATCAAAACACCTTTACTCCACGCGTCCACTAGCTCATGCCTTAAGGCAGCCCGCTGTGCCCATGCAGTTTGCTAGCATAGGCTAACCCTGCGTTCACTCTGCAGGCAACACATTACCCAAGTCCCCCCCAGTTTGCCTGTTGGGGGTTGGTTTGTGGCTGCTCACATGGCCGGTTAGCACGGATGCTAATCTATCAAGCTACCTATGTCATTGCTACATTCCTCCATGTTTCAGTTTTCTCCAACAAAGGTTGAAGTTTGTACTCTCTCTCAGTATCCTCCTCTCAGACACACACAATGGCAGAAATACAAGGAAATACCAGCATTTAAAGAATTTGAGTCATGATTTTAATCATGATTAGTCACAGAATATTGTGGTGATTAAGACAGTTCATCAAGTGATTGACACTAATATAAATATAATTTGCCAATCTTATACTGTTTACATATAAATACCCATTAATACAAGCATAAGAATATCTGGTAGGTCACATTGTTTGCACATAAGTGCACTGTTTTATATTTGCACTGGTGAGTTCAATGTTTTTGTTTTGAGTAAAAAATGCCTTAAATATATTGATTCCATTAATATATTAAGCTAGCAATTATTAATATTATTTAAAGAGTGCAGGCTACATTTTTGATTAATGCAAAATATTGTTTCATATCATTATCATAAATTACAGAAATGATCAAGATTTAATTTTTTGTCAATATTGCATACCCCTACAACAAACTCTATGCCTGTTCCCTGTGATATTAAATATTAACCATTGTGTTGGTGATGTGTAATGATTGACACATTGTTTCTAGATGCAAAATAGATTTAGATTTTAAAATGTAATTAAACTTCTTTAGTTTAGGAGTTTAGTGAAGGCAGGTCATTTTTAACCCTTAGGACAAGGGGAGTATATATAATGTTAAGACTACTCAAGGTTTAAGAATTGACTCTGCAGTGTTGGCTCATTACATGCTTGTGATGAGGTTTCTGGAAGATTACTGTGACAGTGTCTGTTCTAAAAAATACTTCATTTAAAATAGGCTTGAATTAAGAGAACTTTCTGTTTTCCTCTCAATTTGCATAATATCTCTTACTTTGCTCTGTTGTAGTAACAAATAACACTTTAAAGTGGTATTAGCACTAACATTTTTGTTTCATTTTTTAAATAAATGAGTTAGATACAATATGTAAACATTGTTAAGTATTTTTCACTCCCAAGTCCACAAACTCTATATATGGAAACTAAGTTGCCAAAAACGGCCTCATGTTATTATAAACCAACACATTTAGATGTACACTACAGGTCAGAAGTTTTAGAACAGTTATAGAAAGTTTTAGAACATTTCTAGTATGCTAGTTGGTCGGAGGTTCATCCTACAGCAAGACAAAGACCCAAAACATCAGTCCAAGCTCTGTCAGAACTACCTCAGGAAAAGACAACAAGATGGTCAGCTTGAAAACATGGAGTGGAGCACAGTCTCCAGACTTAAACCCCATCCAGCTGATTTGGGATGAAGTGAAAAGCAAAGCAAACCTACAAGAGCCAACATTTATGTGACGTTCTGCAGCAGATTTGTGAAGAACTGTCTGAAGAATATTTGATGTCTATTGTAGAAAGGATGTCACGAGTGTGTTCCGCTGTTATATCTGACAAAGGTGCTGCTTTGTGCCCAAAGTTTAGACACATTTTGGTCTATAAACTGATTCACTTATTATTTAACTCCTGTGCTTTCATTTCAGAGTGTAATGAGACATTAAACTCAATCATTTTACATACAAAACAGGAAAAATTGGGGTTTTCTAAAACCTTTGCCTGGTAGTGTATACTACTTATTCAGATTACAGGAGCTTAGTTTGGCCTGCTTTTTGAATGAGGCACAATACAGGGTAGCCAGTCAGAAATTATACAGTTAGATCAGACTGATCAGATCAAAGCTGAGTTATCATGTAAGCTCCAACACTAGTAGTAATATAAATTAATTTAATAATACAATATTAACCTGCAACATCCAGATGAGCACAGGCATAGCTCAAAGGATGCCTTGATGCGGCTGCCATATGCGCTCCCTGTGAATTTGAAATGAACATTTGAATTTACTCGGCACATAAGTTCACAAATTGCACACAGAACTATCTACCAACTGCTCTGTCATGGAGTTTAAAAAGAGAAGTGAAATAATGGAGGCGTGAACAAAATGTTGAATAAATCTTTCCCACCAAAACATTCCACTGCTAAAAATACAATTTAGGAACCTGTAACAAGATATGTGAGTGTATAAAGCTGCCACATCAAAGCACTTTTGCTGTTGCATCTTCACCCACACGTACACCTGATTCAGAGTTAAAATGTGCCTCATTCTAGGTGATCTGCCATTAAAGGAAATCTTACAGCTACGCACTTTTGACACATTTAGGAGGCTTCATGCATTTGTATACAGGAGATTTGTATACATGATGTGCATGACCATTTCACTTGTCTGAGATTTGCTGTTTGTGCAGATAAAAAGCCCCAGTAATGCTTCATTTAAATATTATCAAGTGGTATGACAAATGTGTTAAATTTGGCTTCTTTAGTTTTGAATGGTGAGTCTAACATTGTTAAAATGCACTAGAACTGAGTAGTCTCCTAAATAGTTCATTTGTTTTCCCTCAAAACACATTTGCAAAACTTTCCTCAACTCCCATAAAACCACAACCAGTTTTTAATTAAGGTCTCACAGGCTTGTGGGTTGGGACACAGTAAAAAAAATCACAAAACTTTGTGTAACTGAATGCTTTGCCCACCATCTTTGGGCATTTTCACACTCGAAAGTCTGGATCATGGTCTGAACCAAGGCTTGTGTGTTTGTTAGCTTGTATATATTTGGTCCGGTTAGTTTTGTTTTTGCTGCATTTTTGTGAGCGCCCCAAAGACCTTTGTATAATACACCCATAATCACTTATGTGATGATATCTTCCTACACTTGACACTGATAGGTTTGTAGAAAGACCTGTGTGTGATGTTGGTGTGTGTTTAAGGTGGCAATGTTCTGCCCTCCTGTCATATCCTTTCTGATCCAAGATCAGTCTCTGCCAACCCTACTGTCTAAAGTTTCTGCCTGTAGCAGTGAAATTTGATTGATTTTTTTATTTCACAGTACATCAGACTGTGTCCTACATCACATCAACAAGTCTGAGCCCTTAATTAAAATTCGAATGAGGTCTGAGCGGGTTCAGAAAAGTTTTGGACATTTTTACAGAATTTTACAGTACTTATTTTACTATGAGTTCTAGTATTTTGTTCACAATCAAACTTCAGTTCTAATGTTTTCTTTGACAAACATGTTTTTACTGATTGACTACATCTGCAGTCAGTGGCAAAATATGTAAATGTCTTGGTGATATTCAGAAAAGCATATTTTGGTGTAATTGATTGTGATATCAATCAAATATAATCATATTACCCATCCTTACAACCAGTATCTTCACTCAGTTTGTGTGATCCTACCTCAATGCTTTTGTATGAAGGAGACTATTTAAGAACATAACTGAATGCTTACTGTCCATGTTTGCACCTAAAACTCAAAAGGCTCAGTTTATCTTTATCTGAGTCACCACTGCATCAGCATCTATTGTCACTTGATAATTCTGCTTCAGAAAGAACATACAGTATGGTCCATTGAGGACATATGGACCAACAGAGAAAGAGAGAGAGAGCACACTCTGAGAGCTCTGTACTTAGTTCAGTGAGGAGAGTGCGGTCCTGACTGCAGCTTTGCTCTCCTCTGAGACAGCGTTTTGGGCCCGGGAGCGCTTTATTGATCTCATCTCGGTCGTAATAGGGCTGTCAGGAGCCGTCCCGCGAGCTCCGTTTACCTCTTGGCAGCTCATGGGCCGGAATAATCTTTAATCCCTCGAACAATTTAAATCTCACGGCCCAGGGACTTCCACATTGTAAAACGCTCTATTGTTGCCTGACGTCCAGAATGGTAAAAGTAATGGAGTCTTAAGCACTTAAGCGGTTCACTTCCAGTGCATTGCTGTGTATTAAAGGGCCTCACTTCAGAATTGGTGGGTCATGGCTGCTGCTACTGCCTTTTCTTCTGCGTCTGTTGTGTTTCTTTTCTTAAACCATTTTTGATGATTCTTGTATTGCTGTACTCGGTTGTTTTATCATATGATCAGTCAAAATGAGTATGGTGGTGTATTGCTGAATGTGTTAGTTGCAATACACCTTGTGTTATATTAAAAACATCAGTAATGTAGCATCGTTAAAAAACTGTATGATGTTGAATTAGCTGTTGTTGGATCATACAAATGCTTAATTCATCAAAACACCTAACCATACCTAACCTAATATTATAATGAATTACAGTAAAATTAAGTTTACTCTTAATTTTATTATGTTTGATATAGTAACCTAATGTGAAGAGGTTTAATCAATGTATTTTAATTGGTCCATTTGTTACAAAATGTTCATTATGTTCAATAAATTTTCAATAAACCTTTAACATCCTCACCAAGAAAGAAGCATTTGAATTATTCATTTTTTGGGTGGGGTGTGGGGACAATAACAAAAACAGTCAATGATTTTTAGACCCCACAGTTTTTTAAATGAACTTTAAAAATACAATGAGCAATGATTTTATTATGAAATCAAAACAACTACAAATACAAAAATTGTACAATAATGTTAATTTTTTTTTAAACACAACTCATTTGTGTGCTGGTGCAACGGCACTAAGGATTTTTCAGGATCTGTTCCAGTTTATTCCTTGTGTTTTGGTTATGAAGCTGCTGGTTTGCATTCAGACAAGAAAATGTTGCATTTCAAGTGAGCTGTATTGGATGTATTTTTAGCCTAGCATACCTCTACCAATTGGTATAGCTGACACAATCACATTGTGTTAAGTTCATCACCTTCTTCAATAAGATATAGTGACTTAAATGGGCTCTACAAAACAGTTGAGCAGAAGGTTAAAGGGTTAAAAAAAAAAAGAAAAAAAATGCATGATTTTCAAAATTTGTATATATTTTCCTGCTCTCTTTCTCACAGTATGAGACACCTATGTATATATGTTCTGCTGAACTTGCATATTAACATATTTAGTATTAAACATTAACATATTTTGGAATTTTTGAACTCCTGTGCATCATTGTTTCAATTCATTTGTATGCAATAAAATATTTTTACAGTAAAACAGTGTAATTGGTTAGAAGCTCATTTGCATATTGTAGCCTTCTGCTGTGTCAGTATTGCACAGGCTAATATCATTATAACAGCTAATAAATGTATTGTGCAGCCACAATAGTGACCGTACCTGCAGCAGACTTGTGACTGCCTCCAGTCTGAATACTGTTCTCCAGCATGGATGCTGTGTGTCCAGACTGTGAGAGATGCGTGTTTCTGACAGCTGCTGACAGGCTGATGTAAGTGTGTGTGTGCTGTACATTTTCACAGCAAATCTGACCTGATTTTGTAGTGAAGCAAGACAAAAACTAACCTTCTGAGGCTAAACTGCTAAATACTACTATTACTAAAATAATACTATTTAGCATAGTAAAAGTAATGGCATTTTTTTATTATTTACTCCAGATACTGGTGTAGATAATCAGTGGTATTTGGTCCAGACACCTCTTATGCCATATGTAATGTATACATGTATGTAAGTATACAGAGAATCAGATGGACTACAGTCTGTAATGGTAGAACTACAAAGTGCACCTGTATGATCAGTGGAGTTGATGAAATAAACAGTGAATGTAGATACAAGGAGGTGGTCATAATAGTCTGATATGACCATGGTCTTGTCTCTGAATTATCTGTTTTTGCTCTCTCTGAGCACTCTGACGACCCTGATTGGGGAGCGGCTGTGAAGAGTGAAAGTGAGTGTGATTAGGAACATCCTGTATATCTTTAGTTTTGTTCACCCTTCCTGTTGATAAAAGCTGTGAAACGGTGGGGAGTGATGAGTGTCCCTGCTGATATGCAGTGTGTTCTGTCTACCCCAAACACTCATATACACACCCAGTCATTTATTCTCGCACACAAAAATGTAGCACTTGTCCTGATGATGATCAGTCACACAAAAATGTTCAGTTTGCTCTCACTTAAGTCATATTTAGTGTCTGGAGCTGCAATACTCATGTAGCTAAGGTATGATTGAAACTTGAACCCACCAGCTGTCAAGCATAAGTCATCACTTAGTTCCCTCAAACTGTTGAGTTGTTAAGTGATTTCACACACCTTCTTACATCATTTTCAAGTTCAAGAGGTTTTAATTGTAATTTCAGCTATATACAGAACGCTACATAAGAAACTGAAAAAATGTTTCTCCAGGACCAGGTGCAGCACAAGAACACAAGGCATTTACAACATACAGTAAACATTCAGTCGTACAGGACCTGTACTATAGTACACAACCCTCTGACTTGGACATGATGCAGGACAAATGTAATGATGCTCAGTACGTGATAGTGCTGGGCGATAAAATCGATCTTGATTTGTTTCATTATCATTTTTCCTTTGATGACGATAAGCTGGGACAATAGAATTCAATAAGCATTAACGTTCGTGTCTATTTCACGTCTAAGCAGCTTGAGAGTGAGTTATTGTGATACTGCTGCTATTAGCTGTTGGACAGATCCTCCTCCCCAGCGCCACCACCGGTTACACCTTAATCACATAGCACACTATCAGACTGCACACTGAACTGCATGCTCCGTTGTAGGATCACATTTAAACAGTAGCAAGTTATGGGAAGATTGCCAGTAGAGAAAGCCATGACAATAAAAACAAAGATAAAGGTGAGTCGATGACATTGTTCCAAAGAAGGGTCTATGTAGTGAGATCACTATTTTTAATATGAAACAGCTGTGAAGTGAGCAGAGAAACAAGCAAACAGTGACATCTCGGGCTGCTATATCTGCGTATTTGCACAGCCGCACAGGAGTCATTTCACTTGTTTCTCACTGTTTTTCTGCTGGATTCTGAAGTTTCTGCTCACTGCATAATTACAGCAGGAACTACGTCAGGTCAAAGGTTTGTTAATATGTTAATTGCAGTACATTAATAGTTCTAAAGGTTTAGAACTTTGCAATAGGAATGTGTTTTTTATCTTGTAATAAATTATTTTATTACATTGTTATATTTTCTACTTCTTTACAGGACACAACAGAGTAGTATACAGTATTTTGTTATTTAAAAAAAAAGTTTTTTTAGACATTTTTACAAAAAGTTTTACCTCTTCTGGGCAGGGGAATCAAAATGTAAATTTACTAAGTTTAGTTCCAGTGAAACTTTAACTGTGTATTTGAGTCATTTACATTTTGTGTTCCTGTATATGATGTTCTGGCAGTAAACATTTTTAAATTTTAAATAGTAAAATTGAGTGTATTTAGTCTGATGTTTTTAGAAAGATGTTATTTAAAAACTGTGACAGTGTTAAATTTAATATGATAATTAACGAGTTTGATCAATAAAGAAAAAATTATCGTGATAAAATATTTGGCCATATCGCCCAGCTCTAGTACTGAATTATTGACTGGTGGGAGGCAGGAAACCAGGCTGCAGTGATTGTGTAATTGTGCAGTGAGCATATGTTCAAATATTACAATGAGTGAGACATTATACAGTGATGTCCAAATTTACAGTGCCATTTAGTCTTTGAGAGTCTGTCTGTGTGTGTTAAGGAGCCTGAAAGCCAGAGGGATGAAACTATTGGACAGTCTGGCAGTAAGGGACCAAATGCTGTGGTATCTTCTACCAAAAGGCAGCGTTTTGCACACTGCATGATACTACTGTATCGGCTGTAGCAAAAAAGTCACTTTACAATCTGATTTGTGTCTATACTGTTGTCCATTTTATAGATAGTAGCATGTTGTACTGTCCCAGAACAGTACACATTCAACAACTGTCACCTCACCAACACAGTACACATTCAAGAACTGACACCTCACCAATACAGCACGCATTCAATAACCGACATCTCACCAACACAGTACGCATTCAACAGCCGACACCTCGCCAACACAGCACGCATTCAACAGCCGACACCTCGCCAACACAGCACGCATTCAACAGCCGACACCTCGCCAACACAGCACGCATTCAACAACCCACACCCCGCCAACACAGCACGCATTCAACAACCCACACCTCACCAACACAGCACGCATTCAACAACCCACACCTCACCAACACAGCACGCATTCAACAACCGACACCTCGCCAACACAGCACGCATTCAACAGCCGACACCTCGCCAACACAGCACGCATTCAACAGCCGACACCTCGCCAACACAGCACGCATTCAACAACCCACACCCCGCCAACACAGCACGCATTCAACAACCCACACCACGCCAACACAGCACGCATTCAACAACCGTCACCTTGCCAACACAGCACGCATTCAACAACCGTCACCTCGCCAACACAGCACGCATTCAACAACCGTCACCTCGCCAACACAGCACGCATTCAACAACCCACACCCCGCCAAGACAGCACACATTCAACAACCCACAGCACGCCAAGACAGCACGCATTCAACAACCCACAGCACGCATTCAACAACCCACACCCCGCCAACACAGCACGCATTCAACAACCCACACCCCGCCAACACAGCACGCATTCAACATCCAAAATACTCCCATTTCAGAACAGTAAATTGAGCCCTAAAATTGGCATTAAATTTTAAAAAAGCATTAAATTAATAAGCCTGCATATGTTAGAAACAATAGTGAATCCTGTGCAGGCAAATGCACCAGTTTTAGTATAATGTTTACCCACAATTCTAGTATATTTATCCGACACCTGCATCCATTCTTGGAAGTGGCTAGTGATCAATCCTCCTAGTGCAATGGTGACATATTTCACACAGTTCCACATGCTTCCTCATCACAGATAAACCTGCAATACACTGTCACATCCCAGGATCATGAGGATTGCTACAGGAATGCATGTAGTCTGTATAAATCTGTTCAACTGCCTCTTTTCTCATGCACTAATGTGTTGCTTTATGGTAGCGGTCCAAAGGGAATGGAATGGGTTCCTGTGCAAACATTGACTTTGGCTGTTTTGTGTGTGGGTGTGTGTGGGGACTGCAGTAGACCCAGGCGGCCTCTTCTGCTGTTGTCATTTACTGAAGACTAATCACGAAATTGTTGAATAGGTGTTCTCATGTTTGCTGTGATGGAAAATTCAAGATTTGAAGTCATTTGTAAATAGAAGCTTCAAAAAATGTGAACGCAATGCACAACACGTGGTGTCCAAAACAGCAATAATTTCAGTTACAAGTAGAGCTGTCACAATCATTAAATTTCAGCTAACTTAATTGCCATATAAATTACAGTTTGCAGTTTATTTTCCTTTTTTGTTCAAAGTCTGTCAATACTCAGAAGCTCCAAATTGACCACAGACACAGCTTTGAATGAGGCGCAATACATGGCAGCCAATCACTTCCTTACATATTGCTAACATACAGAATGTCAAGACAAAAGTAGCCTGGTTTTAGATTTGTATGTTCTTCGGCAATCACATGGATTTCTTAAATCCTGTCAGTAACACACAAGATTTATTTTGATTTTATTCATAATAAGCTATTGATTAAGCTAATAATTGTTGTATTGAGAACTTCAAATAGCACTGTTATTAACCTGATGGCAAACCATTTCTGAAGCCATTCTTTTCAGCCAGATCATTTTTTTAATTCAGTTGGTGCTGATATTTGAAACTGTGCATGTTGACCTGGATGAATAAGCCAACGCAATGACCAGAAATATGAGCTGGTGTCTGTGGATTACAAAAAAATAGGAAAGCATTACTCTGCTTTGACATCTTTTCTGGATGGAGATTATATTAACAAAAAGGTTCTTATAGGCATGAATTAGAATAATATGTAGAGCTGCAATAGTTGATATCAATGATATTTATATAAACTTTTACATTTAAGGTTATTGTTTTCTTTACTTCTTGGCTAATAAATCTTAGGTTGAAGGCACAGGTGTGAGACCATAAGGTGGCAGGTGTAAGCTGGGACAGAAGCATTTGATTACCATCCAGGTGGTACATTGTTAACACATCTCTTTGTTTTCGATGCTCAGGTGCCAGTTGCAGTGTCGGTTTGCATGGAGTTTCTGGAGGTTAAGTACTTTGCTCCAGAGCATAAGGGCAATAGCAGGGTGTTATCAGATGGGCCAACCTTTTGACTTCTTAGTTCACAGACAAATGCACCGAACACTGCCTTGTTCAAATAGCCAGCAATATGTGAATATTTCATTCAGTTTATATTTTAAGAATAGCTTGAAAAGTCTTTTCTATAGCCAGTGCGTAGAGGTTTTGTAGAGGTTCCACTCTGAGGAGGTAGAGGTTAAAGAATCAATATTTCACGACAAACCCTTCACATCAGAGACCGAAAGGAATCGCTGGACAGTGTGGTGTGTTGAGCATCTCAATGAACATTGTCTGTGTGTTCTTGACATCTTTTGCTTTAAAGGTTTTAGCCTGAAGTATGAACTTTTATATTACTTTTTTCAGATATCAGGACATGAATGAGATGGTATCACAATATACCTGATATTAGACATAGTAGTAATAATAATAATACAGTGGAACCTGGGTTATCGTTTTTCCTGGCTATTGTACGATTTGGTTATTGTCAACTTTTTTTGGAGAAATTTTGTCCCAGTTATTGTTCATTGGCCCAGTTTTCATCTGCGTGGTCATATGACTTGCTGCTAATTTTGCAAAAACAAAGCGTCCACCCAAACGTTCATTGTTCATTCTGACTTTATTTCTCGTTGAGTGAGCATCACCGCGGCCATTCATCCGAAACATTTCCATTGTTTTTTTTTTTTTTTTTTTCATTTCCAGTGTGCCAGAAACAGACCTTTCTGGACACATTTCCAAACGGCAAGATGAATGGACCATACCCAGACTTATGAGAGGAACCAAACGCAGAGCAGACAGAAGCTAAAGAGCTTCACACAAAAAAACTAAAGCCAAATAATTACACTCAAAACAAACTAAAACAATAAAGTGAAGGTGTACAGCACTACCACCTTAAAATGGGTGCGGTAACAAATAACGGCCAAGAACCATGAGAACACTTGTACAAAAAAAAGGTTGCAGCTGGACCACACTGGCACACACTAAAACAGAGCGTAAACCTGTATTATTTCATTTCATTAGTATTTTGTATTTATTTCTCATTGTGTTCATGTAAAACTACAGTTATTCTATATAAATAATTTTATCATTTAAATTTTTTTAATGGGAAATGTTGCTTCAGTTATCGTTCATTTCGGTTATGAATCACTTTAGAAAAGATTAATGACAAAAACTGAGGTTCCGCTGCATGTGAATTTTTGGTCAGCCTTAGTGTTTATTCATTAAGAGTAATTTCCTGTGCTGATAGGTGCTGGATGTTTCACTTTCCTCTGCACTTCTGTAATTACTCAGTACTTAAGTAATTTTTAAGTTGCTAATTTGATACACAGGTTTATTGGAAGGCTACTTCTAGTTGTATTTTTTTATTTTTTTTGGTAAATATACAGTTTCGTATGTGCTTTATCATACCTACTATTCTTTAGCTATATCTGGCTTTCTCAACTGCTGTTCACAAAACTGTCTCTGGTGGACTTGAGCTTCCTTTTGGCTGAACCGTTCCACCCCCTTCTCCCCAGTTCCTCTTTATGAAGAAGCAGGGCCTAAATCTAGCATGCCCTTTCTTGAACGATTCAAGTTTTCTTTCCATCTCCCACACTGCTTTCTAAAGAAGTGGTGGTTATAACTTGTCATGAGCAAGTTTTAGTTTTTTTTTTTTTTTTTTTTTTTTTTTTTTTAACCAGTGAGCTTAAATGAATGGAACGAATTTGACCAGAAATGAGACAAAATCTATTAATTCTTTAAGTCTTTAATATTGTAGTTACTAAGTGAAATGGAAATACATTGACGATGCATAAAGAAAACGTATGACTTACTCTGAACTATACAAAGTTAGGGGGCAGCCGTGGGATGGTGGTTAACGATCTGGTCTTGTGACTGGAAGGTTTGAGCAAGGCACTCCCGACTGTTCCCCGGGCGCTGTGGATAGGGCTGTCCATTGCTTCGGGCACATGTTCTCACAGCCTAATGTGTTCACTAGTATGTGTTAGATAGATAGATAGATAGATAGATAGATAGATACTTTATTAATCCCTTGCGAGAAATTCAGGTCCCAGCACTGCTGGCAGGGCAGCCGCTTGCGCACTGCACGGATAGATTAAATGTGGCGGTGAATTGGCGCCATATCCTGGCTACAGTTAAATTAGTGTAATGCCCTACCCAGTACCCATTGAAGGGGTAGGGGGACTTACTGTGACCCTGACCAGGATTAATTGGTTAATTAGATGGATGGATGAAATATTATTGGATGATATTTTATTGATTTTCAGAGCTTACAGCTGCTTTGATACCACAAAATGAATGAAGGTTGCTCCAGCTGGAGTTTGTTCCCTTAGTAGATTGACGGGGATTCTTAGCATTCCTCTAAGCCCTGTCACAGCTCATACTGCTGGAATGTCCTGGATCTTCATCCAGCCATTTGTTAACCTTAAATGAGCCTCAGGGTAAACATTGTTTATTTTAATTTCTTTATTTTAAACCAGGAGAAGTAGTGCGGTCAGTCAGGAGGAAAGCCATTGGACCTAGACAGGAAGTGGTGTGACTTCCTATGCAGCTTAACTGTAGAGGGAGAATCCCTGAGCTGTATGTTGATTTTATGTGCAGCCCTACTGGCCTCGCCCTCTCTATGAACTTACACTGCAACCATTTCCTCAACCACAGACAGAGAGAGAGAGAGAGAGAGAGAGAAGGAAAGGGAGTGAGAGATGTTAGCACACTACACTGTTTCTGTGGGCCTATTAATGTGGGGCTCTGCTGTCCAACTCAGCCTTTTATTATACCCCAGTCTGCTGTCCGGAAACGTCCTTCAGAAAACGGATCCTGATTTGTGTGAATATGGCCTGATGCTGACCATGTTTCTACTGGTCATTTCCAAAAAATGTCAGTAAAGTGAAAAAGTTCATTTGTGTTCAGAATTTAACTGAAAAAGGTAAAGTGTCATATTTTGCATTCATCACACGTAAAGTGACATATTTCATAGTTCAACAGCTGCTACTGTTTAAATAGTAATTTACTCAAACTCCAAATGAAATAGTCTTAATCCGAGATGCTGGAATTCTGATTTTCTTGAGCTATAAGTTATTAATCAACATTAAAACAAAAAAGGCTTCAAATGTCACTACATGTAATTAATATAAAATGACACATTATCTTTTATTCACCCAAATGAATGATATTCAGAATGCAGCTGATTCAGTTAGAATTCAGTAAATTGCAAAACTTATGTGCATTATAAATGATGGATGGTTACATGTGCATACAGTTGCTTTAACACCAGAGGTTGCAGTTGATCCTTGCTAAGAATGTTATAAGTAACCTGCTCAGTAGCCTTACTTAGCTTAGCTTAATAGCTTCTTCTATTCAGCAATGCAAACTGAATTCTATTTGTTGAAAAAATGCTAGTATAATGTGCACAAATCAGACATTTTCTTTCTACAAAACTAGTGCATGAACGTGGTGAACCACATACCTTTAAAAATGCAAAATATACATCTGTCCAACAAGACATTGGAGGCCAAGTTAGAGTTTGTAATTTATTAATTCAAGTAAACTAATAATAAATTGTTTTGGCAAGTATTGTAATTTAAATAACTTCACTGTAAACACTGACTATCTGTACCTCCTGAGCATACTGAGCAGAAGGTTGGTATTACTGGAAAAAAAAATCTAATCTGTAAATCACTTGTTGATTCTGGATTGAAAAGACTGACATGTTTATTTCTTTCACACAGGAACCTTTCAGTCACTGTTAGAGCCAAGATAGTCTCTTCATGATGCATTGTCTGTGGGTTTAAGGCCAAATACATGTTAGTTTTTATTTCTCTACATTTACTCTTTGTGTCATTTTAACCTTTAGACATTGCAGTCTTTACCAGTAGTAAGACATGTAAGCTGTAGTTTTGTGAGGATTGTTTTTGTATTGTAATTGCATTGAAAGCTCAGATTAAAATTCACGGTTTCTGAGCTTTTGGAACTGAACCCATTGCTGATTGTTGTCTGATCAGGCATGTGTCTGACTTTTGATTGAATAGAAAATTGTATTGTAATTTTCTGCAAATTATTCACTTGGCACTTGGGGATTACTTGCTACACGAACACTGCCTTTTTCTCAGGAAATGTACTTTTGTAGTTCTGATTTGAATTTGCCCATCAATGTTTTTGCCATTTTTGCCATCAAAACAAACACTTAATTATGTACCTCATTCTGTCATACTGTTTATAAGTCATGAGCAAAATGAATGTAATACCTCTCTACTTCTAAGAGGCATGGTGTAAAGCTAAATAACATCACTGTTAAAGCTTGCGCATAGCCTTCAGGCAGTGCTCCCTGCACCAAATCAGCACCGTGTCTCTCTTTATCAGTCTCTCACCTCTGCTTATACACACACAGAGCAGGAGACTTCCTCTGGCATGGACACATCTAAACATCTGTTGTAGAGTAATTGGAAAGGCATGCAGTGAGTCTACAGAGGCAGAAGAGAAAGGCATTTGGATGATCTCCCTCACTTGTACTTTGGCTATCAACCTTTGGATAGATACATTTCCAGTTTTTTTTATTGTATTTTTTTCCTTCCACTGCTGATGACATTCCCAGCTGTGAAGGGTTTGGCTTGCTGCTGTTTGCTGGCCTCATTTTAAATGGTTCTACATCAACACGTAAAATAATAAGTGATGAAGGATGTTTGACTTGCAAAAAAAAACCCTTGAAGTTCTCATTTAGGGTTTTTTTGCAAAATTCCAGACTTTGTTGGGATGCAAGATATCTGAATCAAATTTTGGCAGATAATTACATTAAAAAAATAATTAGCATCAGATTAGCCATTTATAGTTGACCAAAATGTGTGTATTAAATACCCTTCTGTTGGCATGTACAGTACCAGTCAAAAGTTTGGACACACCTTCTGGACATTGTGTTTTTTCATGATTTAAAAATGTTCTGCATTGTAGATTAATACTAAAGTCATCTAAACTATGAATAAACACATCTGTAATTATTTAGTAAACAAACAAGTAAACAAACCAGAATATGTTTATATTTGACATTCTTCACAGTAGGCACCTCTTGCTTAGATGCAGCTTTCTTGGCATTTTCTCAGTCAGCTTTATGAGGTAGTCACCTGGAATGGCTTTCAGTTAACAGCTGTCTCTTGTCCAGAGTTCATGACTTGCATTTCTTGCCTCTAAATGTGTTTGAGACATCAGTTGTGTGTCTACTTTGTACAGTTATGATGTAGGAAAAAAAATAAAATGAATAAAAACATTGAATGAGAAGGTGTGGCCAAACCTTTGACTTGCACTGTATGTAGTGTGCATATGCTGAATCTGCCCTGGAGCAACAGTGCACTGCCATGTGTCTACGCTCTTGAAAGAGGAACTTCTCCCAGTAGAGTAATTGACAAGGAAACCTCTGTCGTCCTTGAGTCAAATTAATTTGTCCACTTCCTAGAGTAATACTACTAACCACAAATAAACACCGAAGACAAACATAAGACATGACAAGCAAGATATTTTTCAGAGCTCTGTTTTCTTTGGACTTATGAAAATTAACTTCTCAGAGTTTTTGGCCCTGTATTATTGTTGGCTATAAAATGGACAACATTTCTTTACATTGTTGAAAATGGCAGTAGTATACACTAGTTGTCAAAAGTTTAAGAACACCCCAATTTTTCCAGTTTTGTATGTAAAATGATTGAGTTTAATGTCTTTTTTACACTTTGAAATGAAAGCAGAGGACTTCAATAAGAACTCAGTGAATCAGTTTATAGACCAAAATGTGTCTAAACTTTGGACACAAAGCAGCACCTCTGTCAGATATAACAGCTGAACACACTCGTGACATTCTTTCTACAATAGATATCAAACATTCTTCAGACAGTTCTTCACTAATCTGCTGCAGAACGTCACATAAATGTTGGCTCTTGTAGGTTTGCTTTGCTTTTCACTTCATCCCAAATCAGCTGGATGGGGTTTAAGTCTGGAGACTGTGCTCCACTCCATGTTTTCAAGTTGACCATCTTGTTGATTTTTCCTGAGGTAGTTCTGGCAGAGCTGTGACTTATGTTTTGGGTCATTATCTTACTGTAGGATGAACCCCTGACCAACTAAACGCATAGCAGAAACTTTCTAAATGTAATATGTTATATATAACCACATAATATAACTGCCATCAATTGGGGACGTCCAGACGAAACGATGTCTGCGTCGCGCTCGCAGCATCCTTAAGGACCCCTCACACCCTGCCCATAATGTTTTTGTCACTTTGCCCTCTGGCAGGCGCTATAGGAGCCTCCGGGCAAAGACAAGTAGATTAAAGAACAGCTTTTTCCCCAGAGCTGTCTCTCTTCTGAACTCTGTCCACTGTTAACACACAGACTTTAATACTAAATACTGGCTACATTTCATTCTTCTGATCATCTGTACACTGTATATAACTGTATAAATAATTGTATATGATTATAGTTCTGTATATCATGTACAAACCTGTAATATATATTAATCCCTTTCCATCATAACTATACTGTAAATATTCCCTCCATACATCATGTTAATAGTATTTTATAGTCAATCTGTATATTTTTTTGATTACAACACACATAATACATATAATCCTCAATACGCTGTAATATATTCACATTTATATCTACCTCAATATATATATACACTTCTATAATTTATTAATATACATATATATTCACACATATATATTTTGATATTTCAGATTATTATTCTGTATATACTGTACATTCTGTACTTGATGCTTTTGCACTTCTGGTTAGATGCTAAACTACATTTCGTTGCCTTGTACTTGTACATGTGTAATGACAATAAAGTTGAATCTAATCTAATCTAATCTAAAAAGAGCCTCTCAGAGTGTCAGTGTCTCTCTGAAGACAAGATAGTAAGAGGATCACCAATTCCACCATTGTTGCACAGAAAGATAGTGCAGCAATACCAGAATGGTGTTACCCAGCGTAAAATAGCAAAGACTTTTAAGTTATCATCATCAACTGTGCGTAACATCATCAAAAGATTCAGAGAATCTGGAACAATCGCTGTGCATAAGGGTCAAGGCCGTAAAACTCTACTGGATGCTCGTGATCTCCGGGCCCTTAA